>CM042552.1:8557500-8690000 GCA_023630585.1 Cranoglanis bouderius
GCCAGCCCCAACCAAGGCGGACAAGAAGAAGGCCAAGAAGGGCAAGCGTGAAGACGATGAGGGTGAAGAAGCTCCGGGTAAAGACGACATGGAGAACGAGAGCAGGACGAAAGGCAAAAAGACACCTGCGGCTCCCCCTGCTGCTTCTGCTGCTTCAGAGTCTGACGACGATTCGCAATCCTCACGCAAAACCAAGGCTGTCAAGAAGGGCGGGAGGAAGGGCGTGTCCGACTCTGAGGATGACCATGAGGATGGATGCGCAAAGAAGGGCGGAGGAGGCGACGAAGAGCAGTCAGACGACGACTCTCAGGCCGCACGCAAACAGAAGAAGAAAACAAAAGTGAAAGCAAAGGCTGACAGTGACAACGACGACGCAGAAGATGACGGCTCCTTTAAGATGAAGACGGCGGCACAGAAGAAGGCGGAGAAGAAGGAGAGAGAGAGAAAGAAGAAGGAGGAAGAGAGGGCGAAGATGAAGGCGAAAAAGGAGAAGGAGGAAGAGTCCGCTAAGAAGGATGCAGCCAAGGCTGTAGGAAATGGTGCAGCCGCTCCAGCCACAGAAACAAAAAAGACTGAGGTGGAGGAGGTAGGCGGGGCCGAAGACCAGGGCGAAGGTAAGATTTCTTTTAACGATTACTCACAAAACACTGTAGACATTCTTAACATCTTTTTTATTGTATATACCTACTATTAAAATTTCGCTTGCCAAATTTGCCTTGACTGTTTCAATACATATGTTTAATAGTTTTCTTGCAATTTCTAGTTACTAATAGTACTAGTAGTTAATAAGACCATGCCTAGGATTTTAGAGCTTGTAAAAAAAAAAGTCCTTTTACTCAGATGAGGGTGAGGGTGAGAAGAAGAAGAAGGACAAGAAGAAGAAGAAAGGAGAGAAGGAAGAAAAGGAGAAGAAGAAAGGGCCGAGCAAAGCCGCAGTGAAGGCCATGCAGGAGGCCCTGGCTCGGATGAAGGAGGAGGAGGAGCGAGCCAAGAGGGAGGAAGAGGAGAGGGAGAGACGCCTGGCCGAGCTGGAGGCGCAGAGGCTTGAGCAGGTTAGTCAAACACAACACAGCTCTTATGAGAGTTGGATTTTCTTGGAGAAAGCTGAATACACTGTACATGTTATTTAAAGTAATCATGGGTTTAGATTTCATTAGAAAATAAAATGCTATTGTCCTATTAGCTAGGAACTCTGCAAACCTACCCGTATGTTTAAACCATACGTCAGTCATGGTTCAGAAAGTTTTTCCACATGTCACTGAGATAATGACAGCTGCCAAATGTTTTCTCTCATGCAGGAGCGACTGGAAGCAGAGAGGAAGGAAAAGAAGAAGCAGAAGGACAAGGAAAGGAAGGAGAGGCTGAAGAAGGAGGGCAAGCTCCTGACCAAGTCACAGAAAGAGGCTCGAGCCCGAGCTGAGGCCACACTCCGTGCGCTGCAGGCCCAGGGTGAGAAACGCACAGAAGGCACAGAAACAAAGAATGTGCAGTAGTAGGGGTGCACTTTATATCGGAACATCTCCAATTTGGCCGATAACGGTGTATTCGGCAGCATATATATAGTATTTTTTATCGAAATGCAGCCTCTGCATGAAATAATTGGGTGTTTCTTAGCTCTGGGTGTTTCTCTAATGAGGTCAGTTGTGCTGATCCAGTTTAGTAGAAGTTATCTTGGGCCTGGGTGTCATTCTGGGTGCTGAGAACATTCTCAGAGACCTGGTTATGAAAATGTTGCAAATAAAAGTAATGTTAATGTTAATTAATCAGAAAAACATCTCAGAAGCATTTTGAATGAGCAGTCTTGAAGCGCTGAAATTCAGAAATTCATGGACAGCATTCCAAAACTTTTTCCAAAATTTTATTTTTATTTTATTTTTATGTTTATTTTTAAAACCAAACACTTTAAGCATGCTGGAAGCTTGTCAGTGAACAGTTTGGTGTTAGATAGCTAAATAACATAACACTCAGATTGAGTCAGACAGAGATGCAGCACTTTGATGAAAAGCAACATTCTACAGCAAATGTATAAATAGGTATTTCGTCCAGGATAGTTCCTATCATCACCATAGAGTCCTGTGATTTTTATTTTGTATTTATTTTTATTATTATTATTATTATTATTATTATTATTATATAATAGGCAGTATTCTGCACTTGAAACATTAAAGCATTTTGTTTCCTTTTTTTTCTCTTTGGTGTGAGATGTGTGTGTTTATGCTCATTCTCAATGCTCACTGTTTAAGGTGTTGAAGTGCCATCCAAAGACTCTATGCCAAAGAAGAAACCCATTTACTCTGACAGAAGAAAAAAGAAGCCAACGGCACACACTCCTGAAGGTAATGTTTCCTAAGACTGTACAGCTGTGTTCAAACCCTTGCTTCATTATGTAGTGGAATACAACTGTTACAATATTCCTGTTTGCTCTTCCAGACACCTCAGAAGTAGCTTCACCCAGGTCGGAGGTTGCTGAGCCGATTGCCACGGTGATGGAAGTGAACGCTTCCACAGAGGAACCAGGTAATTTTGCATACTTACTCTTTTTGGTTGCTGTTCATTCCCGGGCTGATGCGTGCAGTATTTCCATATTTCACACGAGGCCAGGTTGTGAACATTTTCTGTTTGTGTTAGTTTCTGCAGAGGCTGAAACTAAGGCTGACAGCGCAGACCTAGATGACTGGGAGGCCATGGCCAGTGATGAAGAAAGAGGTAAGACCACAGACAACTAGATACACTTTGAGGGCGCTTTCACATGTGCAGCGTTTAGACCCTTTCAATCTATCCTTTGTTTCACACTCAATATGAGCCAATATGAGACTGCCTGACCGAGGTAGTCCAAACTCAGAAAGCAGTGCGACCCTGAATTGACCCAAGTTCAGGAAGTAAATAAGCTCATCAGGCATTATAGGAGAAGACTCAGAGCTGTTATCTTGGCAAAGGGAGGTAGCACAAAATATTGACTAAAAGGGTGGCAATATTAGATATTTATATAATCCTGTGTTTTGTTTGCAATTGTTTGATATCCATGGGAACAGAGTATTTTTGTGAAATTTTTGAACAAAAGATCAAAAGGTTAAAGAATAAAGACAATTTTTCACAGCCTTCTTTGCTCATATTTACCAAGGGTGCCAATATTAGTGGAGGGTACTGCAGGTAGGCATGACAGGCTTTCTTCACTGTCCAAACACAATAGTCAAAAAAGTGGTTCTTGGGTAGATAAATGCTTTTTAACTTAAAATCCGCATTGTGCTGTAATTATAATTGTAAACTGTTTTCAATTTAACCTATTGTTGGAGAAACTCAAAATTACGAAACTCAAAATGACATTATAATTACATTATTAACACACTTGAAACTTCTGAAGTGGAAATGCAACATTTGTTACTGGACCAGTGGCCAATGTCATATGCAAAGCTCCAGTTTCCTAATGCAACGTGTTCTGTGAAAAGTCCTTAAGCTTATGAAAGAAAATCTGACAACTTGTATTCCCACTAAGGTTAATGTCATTGTTTTTCTTGTCTCTCTCAGAGTTGAAGAAGGTTCACATCGAAGTGAAGGAGACAGCAGCCACTCAGCCAACCCACAAAGCTTCTGCTCCTGCCGAACAGGAGAATGGTAGTGAAGAAGAAGAGGAGGACGATGATGAGGATGATGAAGAGGACGATGAAGAGATCGAGAGTGAGGAAGAGGACGAAGACGAAGAGAAGGACAGCCAGACAGCAAAGGAGAAGAGTAGGAAAGAGGAGAGCTCGGAGTCGAGCAGTGACAGCGATTCAGATGACGAGCGCACCAAAGAGGAGAGGATGTACGACAAGGCCAAGAGACGCATAGAGGTACAAATGCAGAAATATGACAACAATGACCACAAAGACATGACATGGAGGTACAAACGGTAAAAAAAAAAAAACGACCACACACAAGGCCTAGAAACGCATAAAAAGTGTAATGACCACGCATAAAAAGTGTAATGACCACACACAAGGCCAAAGAGATTAAAAAATGTTGGTATGCTATTGATACTGAGGAATAAAAGGCAGATGCAACTGAGACTACTGGCAAATCTCACTGGTTCTTCTACCTGATTCTGGGTTGTTTATTTATTTATTTTTGTTTGTCTATGTTGCAGAAACGGAGACAGGAGAACATGAAGAACATCAACCTGGACAAACTGAGAGCACCTGTGGTCTGTGTCTTGGGGCATGTAGATACAGGGAAGACAAAAATCCTTGACAAGGTAGGTGTGTGTGTGCGCACGCATGCTATATATCTACCAATTCCATTTTTTGGTTCACACAGTGTACGATGTGAGTTTATCAATACAACTCAGTTCTGCTGTTTTATATCTCCAGCTGCGACACACACACGTACAGGATGGAGAGGCAGGTGGAATCACCCAGCAGATTGGTGCCACCAACGTTCCCTTGGAAACCATCATTGAGCAAACCAAGATGGTGAAAAATGTGAGTACCTTATTACACACTAATAGGAATATGTGCACTATGTGGACACTTTATAGACAAATGTTTAAAATATTTTCATGACTCTGGTTTGTGTTGTGATTTTTTTCCCCCTTTAGTTTGACAGGGATAGTGTAAAAATTCCAGGAATGCTGATTATCGACACACCAGGACACGAGTCTTTCAGGTGAGCATTAATCGACAGCTGTGTGGATTCCTGATTGGTCTGATCATTTGTTGTTTATATAAGGTTAGCCTGCCTCTGACCTGCATCTCATTTCCCTTTTTTTCCCTGGCCTTTGTCCATCTCTGCAGTAATCTGAGAAACAGAGGCAGTTCCCTGTGTGACATCGCGATCCTGGTGGTGGACATAATGCACGGACTGGAACCGCAGACCCTTGAGTCCATCAACCTGCTGAAGGAAAAGAAGTGTCCGTTTATTGTGGCTCTTAACAAGGTGGGTCTCTCTGGTGATCTGAGATCAGATGATCAGCCCTATTCAGATTGCACTGGCTTTACTTGAAGAGCTGGGGTAATATAATTATTACTGGAGTTTATTGGAGAGCAATAAAATATAGATAACGTTTAAAATGAGGCAGAGAGATTTATAGTCATGTGACCTACTAATGATTGCACTTTGAGGCCACAAGCCCTAAAATAAGTACATATAACAAAAATCAAAACAGTCTGTCAGTCAGTATTAAAATGTATGTAGTACGCATGGTATTTTTAGTGTGGTGACCATGCGTACATTGTGAAGATCATCTCTGTGATTTATATGAATAGTACTTGATCAGTCCCTCCAGGATTTTGTGAAATTAATTTGGGAAATTTTTTTTTTAGAATAAAAGCACTTTTGCCCACAACAATCACAAAAGAACCCAGCGAAATTCTGTACGCATAGATTAATCAGTGTAGAGCAGAAGAATTAATGTACTGGGAGGCTGAAAGGGCTGACGATTAAGTCTTGGTACTAAATATTTAATGACCGTGTGAGGTGGTTAGGCATCATCTCCCCTACAAAGGATGAAATCTTTGTTGTCCCACTTGTTGCTAGAGAAACGTGTATTATTATGTATTAATATGGCATGAAATATCCACTAGGTTTTTCCTTAATGTTCTTCTTTGTTCTTCTTCTCTTCTCTCAGATCGACCGTCTTTATGACTGGAAGAAGAGTCCGGACACAGATGTGGTGGCTACACTGAAGAAGCAGAAGAAGAACACTAAGGATGAGTTTGATGAGCGAGCCAAGGCTGTCATGCTAGAGTTCGCCCAGCAGGTTTGTGCGCACTCAATGTCCTTCATGCCTCATTATACCTTAACGATGAAGTAAGTGATTCTGAGAAGATCGCTTTGCTGGTACCTTGTAATATTACAAAAAAGTGTGTCTATACTCAGAGTTATCGCAGGTTGCTTTACAGGTGAATCTCCACATCGCAAGAGCAGGATGTGTGTCTAAAAACACTATTTTAAGTTAAATAAAAAATATCATTTGTAAGTTGAGATGATTCATGTTTTTATTATGTGTATGTGCACAGGGTATGAATGCAGCTCTGTTCTATGAGAATAAGGACCCGCGCACTTTTGTGTCTCTGGTGCCCACCTCTGCGCATTCAGGCGATGGCATGGGCAACCTGATTGCCCTGCTGGTAGAGCTCACCCAGACCATGCTGGCACGTAGACTGGCCCACTGCGACGAGCTCCGTGCACAAGTCATGGAGGCGAGTTTGAAATTTCATTCAGTCAAAAAATGTCAGTGTGCATGCAAATTAGAACGTATTTGAACGTATGATAGTATAAGAACTAGTAGTAGTAATTTGATTGGGTCAAATTACTACTACTAGTTCTTATACTATCATACGTTCAAAGGTATTGATTGAACCACAATATAATGAATGGTATAGTCATGCAGCAAATGCCCAGGCTAATCCTTGGGAACTAGGAAACTGCTTATGTTGTAAATTTTTTTTGTAACCAGCACCAGAATTACAACAGAATTTGCTTCCTGCTGTTTCTTGACCAGGTAAAAGCTCTGCCTGGTATGGGCACAACTATAGACGTGATCCTGATCAATGGGCGCTTGTGTGAGGGTGAGACCATCATCGTGCCGGGTGTGGAGGGGCCTATCATTACTCAGATCAGAGGACTGCTGTTGCCTCCTCCTCTCAAAGAGCTCCGTGTCAAGGTCTGGCTCTGGCTTTCCACAACTACCAGCCTACATGCTATACAGTGCCCTAAGTTCCTACAGATATGTAACAGCTTCCTGTTGAATATCTTTGTTCAGAATCAGTATGAGAAGCACAAGGAGGTGAATACGTCTCAGGGAGTGAAGATCCTGGGGAAGGATCTGGAGAAGGCTCTGGCAGGCCTGCCACTGTTCGTGGCTCATAAAGAGGATGAGATTCCTGTGCTGAAGGTGAACCATTTTTTTCTTTGTCTCTGCTCTTTCTACACCGTTTTATCCACTTAGGAACACATGCTACTGTTTTTTTAAACATCATTTTATTGATCTTGTTTGGCATCTTGGTGGCACACTAACAGCGACAATGCATGGTTAAATAGCAAAATGTTATTCTAGACCACGGTAAATATTTCATATTTAATATTAGAACTGTCATGTTAATCATGAGTGTGAGAGTTAGAACTACTAGCAAACCAGTGCAGGTGTAGGGGGGGAAGAGAACAAGACTGCATATTGACTCTTTCTCTCAATCTTTATGGCATAAATTTTACTTTTCCCTACACAAAAATATTTATACTGAGAATAGCACACATTTTTTCTATGACTGTGATTATGAAAAATCCTGTTTCATAGCATATTTGTTTTTGTGTATGTCTGTGTAGGATGACCTGATCAGGGAGTTGAAGCAGACACTGAACGCGATAAAGCTGGAGGAGAAGGGTGTGTATGTACAGGCATCTACATTGGGCTCGCTAGAAGCTCTGCTGGAATTTTTGCGCACATCCAAAGTGCCTGTAAGTACAAAGAACCTCAAACTCTCTGTGTTCACTGATTTTTTAAATTTATTTTTTTATTTTTTACATTGAAGAGTAGTAAAAGGCCCATTAAATTGAAAGTAGTGTTTTTGGCTCTACTTGTACACATATTTTCTCATATGGGTTGAAATCACTACTTGCAATTTTTTGTAATTGAGCCATAAGCCTCCAATATTTATCAGTGAAGCATTTGTTTTGTAATATATCTACCTATGGCTCTGAGGCTATGTAAATGTTCCTAGTGTATTATATAGATTAACCTGAACTAAAAACCCATCCAGTGATTGTATTTGTTTGGTTTGTTTTGTTTTTTATCTCAGTATGCTGGCATTAATATCGGTCCTGTTCACAAGAAAGACGTAATGAAGGCATCTGCAATGCTGGAGCACGACCCACAGTATGTATTTGCTATATGTCTCCGTAAATGTTTTCTCTCTTTTTTTTTTTTTTTTTTTTTTTTTTGGTGCATATAAATAATGGATTGTAATGTTTCATAATATTTGCCACAATATGGCTTAAGGATATCCTCCTTTAAAAGTCACTTTTCTGCTGCAGGTACGCAGTGATACTGGCATTTGATGTGAAGATTGAAAGAGACTCTCAGGAGATGGCCGACAGTCTGGGCGTGAGGATCTTTAGTGCTGAGATCATTTACCATCTGTTCGACGCCTTCACCAAATACAGGGAAGACTACAAGAAACAGAAGCAGGAGGAGTTCAAGTACGCGGCCTTTCTGTCTAACTCTGTAGCTCCCAAATAATAACACTATGTACTAGATTAGTATATCAAACATGTTCTTATACGGGTTTGTAGATATGAGGATTTATTTAAATAAATACTATTTGGCAATTGAAGGAAATGATATTGAAAACGCATGAGATTAAAAGGGCACATATTACAGACAAGCTCGCTCGCTTGGTGGTTATCAGCCCCCTCCCCCCCAAACATTTGTTTAGCAAACATGGTCCATCATCCTGGTCTTTTTATTATTCTGTATTTGTTCTTATACCTAACTGCGAACACTGTACATCTGATTTTGTCTTATTGTTGTATTCTGCCTCTTGCCCTTAAATGTATTTGTTTGGCTCAGAAGTATATAGGTTCAGTTCATGCCATATTGTACTTTGTTAGAAATAAATTAACTGTACAGAATGATTTTCCAGAAAGGGAAGATGGTGTGTGTGTGTGTAATAATAATCTATCCCCGTCCCTATCTTCTGCTCATCTTCTCTCCACTAGGCACATAGCAGTGTTCCCCTGTAAGCTACGCATCCTCCCTCAGTTCATCTTTAACTCCAGAGACCCTATAGTCATGGGGGTGATTGTGGATGCAGGTGTACTGAAGACAGGCACCCCACTATGTGTCCCTAGCAAAGCAGTAAGTGTTTGTGTGTGAGTTTGTTCGTGGTTTGGTTAACGCACTATTCCAGACCTCCTTGCTCTGATGCTTATACCTTTTGTGATCTTTGTTCAGTTTGTTGAGATTGGCATCGTGACCAGTATCGAGGTGAACCACAAGCCTGTGGAGACTGCGAAGAAAGGGCAGGAGATCTGCATAAAGATCGAGCCGATTCCCGGCGAGTCGCCCAAGATGTACGGACGACATTTCGAGGCTGTAGATATCATCGTTAGCAAGGTGAGACTTGTGTTTACATAAGATGAAACCATGTCTACAAGTTTTTCTTCCATTTGTGCACCTCAAATAGTAAATGGGAACTAATTGCAGGTATGAATTAAATTTGATAGTTGGGAACTGAATAAATGTCAGACCACACGTGACACTGAGTCATTGGATTTGTCACTTTACTGCATCATACCTAATCTGCATAGAATTGATAATTTCAATTTAGATGTCACTTTCTGCTGTCACTGAAATCATGGCTCTGTGTTGTGCATGTACATAGAAATCCTTACTGTACACATGCTAGTTACAGAAGTGATGTCACCAAGACATTAATGTATAAATAACGCATACAAATATTCTGAAAAGTCGGAATTCAGAATAACACATTTTTCGGCCTCCGTGTTTTAAGTTACAAAGTGGGGGGAAAAACTCCAAGTTTATCTTTTGTTAGCAACCTACTAGCCAGCTAACTGTGATGAGTGATGTATTTTACCTCCTCAAATAAAGTCACCAAACTGTATAGTCAGGGTTATAGATGTAACAAGCTCATTTATTTTTGCTGTAGACTGAAGACATTTGAGTGTGAGATCAAGAGATGAATATAGGATGAAGAGAGTTTAGAATTTCAGCTTTTATTTCCTGGGATTTATATGAAGATGTGTTAAACGACATAGAACATAGCTCATTTTGTATCAGACCACCCAGTTTGTAGGTGAGCAAAAAATATTGGACCATGTGACTGACAGGTGTTCCTTGTTACCCAGGTGTGTCCTGTTAGATTGATTGTTTAAACAATAAATAGCTCTGAACATCTACTCTTGGTTTTAACCTTCACCTGTGAAGACTGTATTTTGTTGTTAAAAACAATAAGCCAACATGAAGATCATAGAGCTGTCTATTGGAGAAAAGCAACCCATTTTGAAGCTGAGAAAAGAGGGAAAATCAGTCAGAGGCATTACACATACATTGGGCATAGCCAATACAACAATTTGGACTGTCCTGAAAAAGAAAGAAACGACTGGTGTGTTGAGCAACAGACACTGAATGGGTCAGCCAAGGAAAACAACAGCTGATGAGCGAAACATTCTGAGAGCTGTGAAGAAAAACCAAAAAACAACAGTCAGTGACATCACCAACAACTTCCACAGGGCAGGGGTGAAGGTATCACAATCCACCGTTCGAAGAAGACTTCGAGAGCAGAATTATAGAGACCATACCACAAGATGTGAACCACTCATGAGCAATAAGAACTGGAAAACCAGATTGGAATTCACAAAGAAACAAACGTTTTGGAACCAAGATTAACCTCTACCAAAGTGATGATTTAAAACATACAAACTCCTCTGTGAAACATGGAAGTAGTGTCGTGGCCTGGGCTTGCATGGCTGCTTCTGGAATGGGCTCACTAATCTTTATTGATGATGTAATTCATGATGGTAGCAGGAGAATGAATTCAGAAGTTTACAGGAGCATTTATTCTGCAAATTTACAGAGAAATGCATCCAAATTAAACAGGAGGAACTTTATCATGGAGCAAGAAAATGATCCAAAACACAACTCAACAAAGGACTTCATCTTGGGGAAAAGTGGAAGGTTTTAGACTGGCCAAGTAAATCACCAGACCTTAACCCAACTGAGCAGCATTTCACCTCCTGAAGAGGAGACTGAAAGGAGAATTGCACTGAAACAAACAACAACTGAAAGAAGGCTGCAGTAAAGCCTGGAAAAGCATCACAATAGAAGAAACCAATTTGGTGATATCAGTAAGTCGTAGGCTTGATGCAGTTATTGCAAGTAAGGGATGTGCAACCAAATATTAAGCGTTGTTTAATTTACTGCAAGACTTATCTGTACCTATACTTTTGCTCGCCTAAACATTGGGCGGTCTGATACAAAAGGTTTTATGTCGTTTAACACATCTAGATGTAAATACCAGGAAATAAAAGCTGAAATCCTAAACTCTCCTCTCCTCTCCTATCCGTCTTTAGATCTCGAACTCTTTGGTGTATAGCACAAACAAATGAATTGGCCTTTCCGTTCCAATAGTTTCAGAGGGGACTATGTCTTTTATGTTGATTTGATCTAAAGCAAATACTTGTATATACAATATAAACTCATTTAAAGGTACTTTGTTTACTGTTGATGCTGTGATCAACCATGTTAATTTGACATCGCTTGCTGAAATAAGGATTGAGGGGTAGCAATTCCTTTAGTCGAAAGCACCATTAGTCCTGATAGTGAATCCAGGTCAATAAATAGTAAGATCTGATGACTTAGACATTGACTAAGCTTTATTTATTTATTTATTTTACCCCGCAGATTACCCGTCAGTCCATCGACGCTCTGAAGAACTGGTTTAGAGACGAGATGCAGAAGTCGGACTGGCAGCTAATCATGGAGCTGAAGAAAACTTTTGAAATCATCTGAGCACATACAATGACTTTCAAACTGACCTACATGCTGAGACCACACACACACACACACACACACACACACACACACACACACACACACACACACACACACACACACACTGATAAATGCAGAGGGTAAGTCTGGGTGTCTGCAGGGTCGAGACATGCTCCTCCCTGATTTCCCTCCATCTCCTCCTTTTATGAGCAGTGGAGACGACAGAAAAAGAAGAAAAGAGAAAAAAAAAAAGTTTTTCTGTGAGAAACTGAAACTATTACCACTGTTTTTAACAGTGACCGTTAGAGAAACATTTACACACTATTCCAAACGTGCCTGTTATTTCCTGTCGACCTGTTTAGTTTCCCTGGAGCATGGAGCTGCTTTTAAGGAAGCCTTAGAGGAATAGGTCACCCAAAAATGCTAACATGGTTAATGATGTATGAAAATGAACGAGAAGCCGTTAGTATAGTTATTATTGAATGCTAATAACTGAATTATATGAATTAATAGCAATGTTAACATGTTTGGGTTAAGGTGTAGTGCCAGTTATGCAGGCTCAGTTTCAGCCGGTCTTTGTGTGAACTTTAGTGTCAGTGATGACACTCCATCAAATCACACACTCTAAATGTGTTCATTACAGCATATGGCATCAGAGAGGGGAAGTGAAGGCAAGTGGGGATTTCACTTGTTAGACTTGAACTTGAAAAAAATTAAAACAAGGATTTTAGACGTTGAGTAATTATGCCTGGTCAGTGTTTTTTTTTAAAAAAAAAAAAAATTTTTTTAAAATATAAATATATATGTTTCCCCTCATGGCCCTGGAATGCAAATCTTTTATGCTCCTTTGTGAATTAATCCCATGTTATATGGTGTTTGTCGCAAGGCCACTACACTTGACGCTGCCTTGTGCCGGACTTTACTGAGATTGTTCGATTGGTAAAAATTTCAATTCCCCCAAATGAAAGGAAGAATCATTGGCGATTTCATTACCAATAAAGAGATGGCATATTTATAGGGGTTGTATTTGAAATATGATGAGTTTCTCTTTGGCTTCTGTCTTCACCTGCTGAAGGGAAAAGCTTTCTGAAACACTGCATCATTTCCAAGGGGAAGTGCATGGGTTTGAAATGGTAGATTGCACCAGAATACAGTCCCCTCTGAAAGTATTGGAACTGTTCCATGTCTAGTTGTTAGTACACCAGTGGTTTGTTTCTTTTTCAGTACATTTTAAATTGTTTTATTGGCTATGCCCAATGCTTGTGCAATGGCTCTGATTGATTTTCACTATTTTCTCAGCTTCAAAATGGCTTGCTTTTATTCATCTTTTGATCTCAAACCCAAATGTCTTCAGTGTATAGCAAAAACAAAACAATTGGCCTTGCTGTTCCAGTACATTCGGAGCGGACTGTATACTACACAATATTCATCTCTAGTAATATAATTTATAGTATCCAGTATGCGATATTTAAAGGAAACCTCCACCCTGAAATATGTTTATATTGAAATAACTGTGATGTGCTTATTGATTCTGTGGCTAAATTCTTGGTGCTGTATTTTCGCTTTTCCTGTGAGAAGTTAGCGGTTGTCTGCTGTGCTAATGTCAACAAAAGAACAAGAGCTTCTTTCACCACTCACCATTCACCAGAGATGAATTACCCAGTGGCACCACTGTCAGCGGGCAGTTGAACAGCATTGTGGGTGATGTAGGAAACCAAAGGGGGAAAAATAGACCAAGAAAAAAAGTTTCAACTCAAAACAGTCATGGAGAATTTAATCAAATATTTTGTAAAAGATCATGAAGATCATATATTGATTATAAATATTGTAATCAGTTTGTTCGGGGTGGATTTTTCCCTTTAACTTGTGATATATTACCCAATAATATGACTACCCAGCTACCAATTATTGGTTCCCAAAACATTCTGGGAACAGATCTTTTTAGCTCCTTTTCAGTTTCTAAGGGAAGTTTTCTTTAACGTTCATGTCTTGTGCGTTATGGTTCAGAGAACATTCCCCTAAAGTTCTCATAACTTTTAAATAACTATTTGTAATAACCTGCAATGGTTTAGAGAATGTTTCCCTAACATTCTGGCAACCTTTGAATTACTTGAACCTTGCACAAACCTGGAAGTTTTCAGGAATGTTCCCATAACAGTAGAGGAACATTCTCTGAACCATTCCTATTCAAACCTGTTACTGTTACAAACCTGATTGGTTGTCATAAGATTCTTGTTGCATTTGTATCTAATAAAACAAGATGGGCACAAAAAGCCTTGTTGATGAGAGAGAGGTCAGGGGAGAAGTAACAATAACCACTCTTTCCAACTGTTGTGAGCAGAAAAGCATCTCAGAACTCAAAAACATCAAACATTGTGGTAGATGGGCTACAACAGCGGAAGACTCCACCAGGTTCCACTCTGGTCAGCCAAGACAGGAATCTGAGGCTGCAGTGGGATGTTTTCCCATCTTCAACTTTACATTTTTGGTATTCTTGTTAACAATCTGACATTCTTAATCACCTGAAGAACAGTTGCTGGTTTTCCATACATAGCACACTAATACATTAGCATCAGTACGGAATGTGTGTTTTTGACTACAATTTCCAATCCTCCCATCAGTTCCTAATAATGACTCTTTCATTGTCACTCTCTCAGATCTTTTCCTCTTGCCATCTTGATCTAAATTTAGTATGCAGTACACTGTCTAGAAGCATCTGCTCTCCTTCACCACTCATTTATTCTCGTTTTTCCTTCAATTTGTCACCCGCCTCTGGATAGTGAATAGGAAGCCATTTAAGGAGCCTACGAAATCACAAGATAATAATAGTAATAAAAGAAAACATAAATTTCAATGGGAATTCAACAAAGTAACAGCAAATGTAAAGACAGACCTTTTTAAATCATGTGTAATATTAAATGAGAAGAAATTATAATGAAATATATGTTTTAATTATATAAAAAGGTTTAATATTGAATTATTTATGTAACTATTATTTAATTATTAAGTATTACTAATTAATAACAAAGTAATTATTCATTTTTTATATTGTTTTAGTGTTTGGATGAATCTCCTTGGGGACAAATGATTTGATTATCATATTAGAAACATATTTTATAAATGTAAAATTACAGCTCATAAAACCTGTACTTTATTACAGGAAATACAGTATATAATAATGTCTAAGAGATATTGAATTAATACATGAAATTACAACACCAACTTTATATATTGATCATTTTACGTCTTTACTTAATGCTTTAAATTACCGCTAGTTATTTAATTACAGTATGATCCTTTTCACTAGATTTGTGTCTGAATGAGCTATTTTGCTATTAATTTAGTAACAGAGTTACGTGTCATTTCAACAAAACTGTGTTAGGTTTGAAATATGATGTTTCTCTTTAATATTTTTTGATGTACAGGATAATGTTATATTATTGTTTAGGGATAAATAGATATTTTCATAATAATGGAGTTATAACCGATAATCAACACGTCAAAAATAATCAATGTTCAAATGTATTTTTTATACTAGTGAATCAAACTTGAAGAACACTGACAATGTGTGACCAAATGCAATACATAATAAATATAGAGTGTGAAATTTTTAACATTATTGTGTCTAACATGGCGATTAAGGCACATTGCATGATGCATGAGCAAGGCGCATGATGTTTTAAATCCCTCAAGATAACAAAATCAATTTCCAGCCTTGACTGTTAATGCTGGTACAATAGGAAAATATACAGTTATATATTGTATAACTGTATATAACTGTTATATTATTGTTGTTGTTGTTGTTATTATTATTATTGTTAAGGTAATATAGTCCTCCAATATTACAGATTCAAATTGATCATAAACAGGTATACATGTTTTGCTTGTTTGTTTGTTTTTAAGAAAGCCCATAGGTCTTTTTTTGCAAAGGAAAAAAAAGGAAAGTTGCAACTCCACCTCATCTGCAAATAAGCATGTTCTAAACAGATGGTAATAGCCCTTACATAAAACAACATACATATAAATGTGATCGTAAGTTTTTTTCCACATGTGATTATATGAGGAATGTACAAAGTGCATTTCAACATGATCTTGCACAGAGAATTGCACATATGTAAATACATTCAAGTAAACACAGCATGTGATATGTGAACAATATGTGATCATGTGAAAAAGAATTATTAGTATGAATAAAATAAATCTATATGGCCAAAGGTATTTGGACACCTGACCATCACACCCATGTGCTTGTTGAACATCCCATTCCAGATTTATTCCCCCTTTGCTGTTATAATAACCTCCACTCTTCTGGGAAGGCTTTCCACTAGATTTTGGAGCGTGGCTGTGGGGATTTGTGTTCATTCAGCCACAAGAGCATTAGTGAGGTCAGACACTGATGTTGGGTGAGGAGGCCTGGGGTTCAGTCATGTTCCAGTTCATTCAATAAAAAAGTGTTCAGTGGGGTTGAGGTCAGGCCTCTGTGCAGGACATTCAAGTTCTTTTACACCAACTTTGGCAAACCATGTTTTCATGGTTTTTGTTCACAGGGGCATTGTCATGCTGGAACAGGTTTGGGTCCCTTAGTTCCAGTAAAGGCGAACTGTAAGGTTACAGCATGCAAAGACATCCTATACAATTGTGTGCTTCCAACTTTGTGGCAACAGTTTATGGAAGACCCACATATGGGTGTGATGGTCAGGTGTAAACACAGCGTATGAGAAACATAATGTCTAAGATGGGAGAACACCAGCCTCTACCAGGGGGCGCTGTAAACTAACATCTGCCTCAAGTACACAAAGCCTATTGCTGGATTATTAGTTTCATCAAACAGCAACTTGTCAGGATTAATGGTGCCTGTGGGGTTTGAGTAAGATCATTCCCCAATGAGAAATCAGGACCAAATATGGTTGAGTTTAGACACAAATGCCAAGTGACTCAATGCTAAGCAGCCACATTTAAAGTTTTAATGCCATTTGGAATCAACTGCAGCAAATGACTGTGTGGCATTAAAGTTTTGCGCTGAAAGTGGCCCAGCTATAAACATACGGTCTCACCAAGACTGAGTTGTGTTGTGTTCTTGCAGCCAGGTTGGTCAGGTGATGTTGCAATATATGCAATGTCAGGGATGTGAGCTTGGCTGCCTCTTTGCTTTGGCCTTATCCTTACTATAAAAAACCCTGAACCTCACCACATGTGTTTTTTAGACACATCATATGATTCATTTATTTTCATGTTTTTATTCATGTGATTTTCTCAAAAAATAAAAATTTCCCACATATTTGATCACGTGATGTTTACTTGAGTTCAACTTCACAGCATAACATGGTCAGTTGCACTCTCCCTTATTTCTATACGATCAGCATTACTCGCATAATCATGTGAAATGCATGCTATGCTATATGATTTTCCCGTAAGGGAATTCGTCACCATCATTCCGCAATCATATGTGGGCTAGATGATGTACAATCACTGGGCCTTTAGTCATATCCCATCGGGGTTTATTACAGTACAACTGAATCCTAAACAGGACAACACCTAGGACTAGACCATGGATTTGTTTGCACAACACCCACACCACCTACATTCCTATCAATATACATGACATATCCTGTATTTATAAATATTAGCTTTTTCACTGCAACTACCTCAGCTCGCTGTTGCACAGCATTGTATTGCGCATACAACTACACGTATCTGCACTTTATTCCACGTAGAGTCCATACGTTTTCTGCCATCAATCTTTTATATCCTTTATATTATATATTCTTCTTTTTTCTTCTTCTATGTAAGTCATTTCTGTTTTATGTAAATTCTGTTTTATGCCACAAGACAGTCGTAAAAAGCATTTCACTGCAGGTCATACTGTGTATGGTTTTGTGTGTGACCAATAAAATTTGAATTTGGGTTATCAGTGTCATGGTTTTCATGCCAAATTGGCGCATTGTTGCGGATGGAAAAGCGAGCCTATGGGTGGTGTATTTTCGGGCTAGTGCCCACCAAGATCGGAATTAAACCAATTCATTTCCAATAACATGGGCTATGACAAACAAAGGGAAAGTGTAAGTGCAGGCAGTATATCTACAATGTACAGAATCATTTCTGTTTTAAGATATAGCGCAACAGGGGGGCCACGGTGGCTTAGTGGTTGGCACGCTTGCCCTACACCTCCAGATTTGGGGGCTCGAATCCCTCCTTCGCCCTTCGTCCGTGGAGCTTGCATGTTCTCCTCATGCCTCAATGCTTTCCTCCCCCAATCCAAAGACATGCGTTGTAGGCTGATTGCCATTTCCAAAATGTCTGATGGGTTGACACCCCGTCCAGGGGATAGACTCCAGGGTCCCCCACAACCATGTGTAGGAGAAGCGGTATGGATGGATGGAGATATACAGGTGCTTCTCAATAAATTAGAATGTCGTGGAAAAGTTCATTTATTTCAGTAATTCAACTCAAATTGTGAAACTTGTGTGTTAAATAAATTCAATGCACACAGACTGAAGTAGTTTAAGTCTTTGGTTCTTTTAATTGTGATGATTTTGGCTCATATTTAACAAAAACCCACCAATTCACTATCTCAACAAATTAGAATACTTCATAAGACCAATTAAAAAAAAAACATTTTTAGTGAATTGTTGGCCTTCTGGAAAGTATGTTCATTTACTGTACATGTACTCAATACTTGGTAGGGGCTCCGTTTGCTTTAATCACTGCCTCAATTTGGCGTGGCATGGAGGTGATCAGTTTGTGGCACTGCTGAGGTGGTATGGAAGCCCAGGTTTCTTTGACAGTGGCCTTCAGCTCATCTGCATTTTTGATATCTTGTTTCTCATTTTCCTCTTAACAATACCCCATAGATTCTCTATGGGGTTCAGGTGTGGTGAGTTTGCTGGCCAGTCAAGCACACCAACACCATGGTCATTTAACCAACTTTTGGTGCTTTTGGCAGTGTGGGCAGGTGCCAAATTTGCTGGAAAATGAAATCAGCATCTTCAAAAAGCTGGTCAGCAGAAGGAAGCATGAAGTGCTCCAAAATTTCTTGGTAAACGGGTGCAGTGACTTTGGTTTTCAAAAAACACAATGGACCAACACCAGCAGATGACATTGCACCCCAAATCATCACAGACTATGGAAACTTAACACTGGACATCAAGCAATTTGGGCTATGAGCTTCTCCACCCTTCCTCCAGACTCTAGGACCTTGGTTTCCAAATGAAATACAAAACTTGCTCTCATCTGAAGAGAGGACTTTGGACCACTGGGCAACAGTCCAGTTCTTCTTCTCCTTAGCCCAGGTAAGACGCCTCTGACGTTGTCTGTGGTTCAGGAGTGGCTTAACAAGAGGAATACGACAACTGTAGCCAAATTCCTTGACACGTCTGTGTGTGGTGGCTCTTGATGCCTTGACCCCAGCCTCAGTCCATTCCTTGTGAAGTTCACTCAAATTCTTGAATCGATTTTGCTTGACAATTCTCATAAGGCTGCGGTTCTCTCGGTTGGTTGTGCATCTTTTTCTTCCACACTTTTTCCTTCCACTCAACTTTCTGTTAACATGCTTGGATACAGCACTCTGTGAACAGCCAGCTTCTTTGGCAATGAATGTTTGTGGCTTACCTAGTGAACCAAACTGAGAGACCATTTTGAAGGCTCAGGAAACCTTTGCAGGTGTTTTGAGTTGATTAGCTGATTGGCATGTCACCATATTCTAATTTGTTGAGATAGTGAATTGGTGGGTTTTTGTTAAATGTGAGCCAAAATCATCACAATTAAAAGAACCAAAGACTTAAACTACTTCAGTCTGTGTGCATTGAATTTATTTAATACACGAATTTCACAATTTGAGTTGAATTACTGAAATAAATGAACTTTTCTATGGCATTCTAATTTATTGAGATGCACCTGTGTGTGTGTGTGTGTGTGTGTGTGTATATATATATATATATATATATATATATATATATATATATATATATATATATATATATATATATATATATATATATATATATATATATAAGGAAAATAGGCATATGGAGTTTTTATAAAAAGGTGTATTGTAGATACTGTAAAACAGAAATGCGTGCACACCATGGTGAACATGTTTCGCGTCTGTTTCCCCTTGTCCACTTCCTAAAATCTGGGGTCTAGTTTTAGTGTGGTTTTTGAAATGTACTTAAGATCGAAATTCTGCTGGGAGACCTGGCAACCCCATTCCCAACTCATTTTCAGTGTGCGGAGATGGGACTGCTTGCTTTTTTGCTTTGGTCTCAATATTGTATGTATATAGGTTTTGCAAAATAAGAACAGTTTTTAAACAAAGCTATATTTCTTTGTTTCTTTCATTCTTTTTAAAACTTCAGCCACTTGTTATCAGCAGCAGTGAAAACAGATATATATTTGCATAAGCTGTCAGGCTCTCCACAGGCGTGTTACTTTTCGTCTGTTGATTTCGGTTACAGGAAAGGAGAGGAGAGGAGAAGAGAGGAAAGGAGAGGGGGGTCACTCTGACATCCTGCCAAAGCAGTTGGAAAAAGCACCGGAGCACGAAACCAGACCCCTACTAGACAAATCGAGGCAGATCGTCATGCACACAGCAGCCAAAAAGAAGGAGGGATCACATCCACGAGCTACCCCTCAAATGTCTCGCGCTGGAGAGAAAAACAACAGGATGTGTATATGATCTGACGCGACCGCGCGCTCCGATTTTTATTTATTATTAATAATATTGTTTTCTAATTCGAGGACGCACGTTTACAATCATGAATCCGGCCGAGCAGACGGTTACGTGGCTCATCGCGCTCGGTGTGCTGGAGTCGCCGAAAAAGCGCGTGTCGGATCCCGAGAGCTTTCTGCAGAGCTCGCTGAGAGACGGCGTGGTGCTGTGCAGGCTGCTCGAGCGACTGCGCCCGGGGTCGCTCCTCACGGTAAAATGCCTTAAACGCGTTTGTCTGATTCAAAACGACGGGAAGCTGCGCGCGATTTAACCGGGACACATTGCTGCGTTTGGATCAACCGCGCGAGCTCTTATTGTCCGATCCGGCGGAGAGTGAGCGCGCGCAGATAGGGTCAAAGCGCGAGGTGCTTTTGGCGGCGCGTGGTGCGCGTATATACCGAGTTTTACGGCTTTGCAAGGATTATAGGGCTACCTTTTATTTATGAGAGGTCAAACACTTTATACACATACACTACTTGCGCATTCACGCTTACCTATCACGTTATTAGACAAAGAATGGTGAGAAAAACAAAAAACAGCAGCTGTTCATGAGAAAAAAAAAAGCCATGTTCATGAGAGAGGTCGGAGGAGAATGGCCAGACTGATTTGAGCTGACAGGAGCACTATGGTAACTCAAATAACCACTCTTTACAACCGTCGTGTGCAGAAAAGCATCTCATAGCATGCTGAACCTTGATCCAGATGGGCTAGACCAACAGAAGAGCACATCGGGCGCCACTCCTAGAACAGGAAGCTGAGCCTACAGTGGGCACATGGTAAACAAAGAAAAACATCACCTGGTACATTTTACAATGTTCTACTGTACATTTTCAGTGATTTGGTGTCGGCTGTAGCCTCAGATTCCTGTTCTTGGCTGACAGGAGTAGTCTTCTACCTCAAGGTTCAGTGTGTTGTGTGTTCTGAGATGCTTTTCTGCTCACTACAGTTGTAAAGATTGGTTATTTGAGTTACCTTAGCCTTGCTGTCAACTCAAACCAGTCTGGCCGTGTATATATAAAACACTACTTACGCATATTTACAAAACACTTACACATACCTGCGCTTTCTCATATATTCGTACTTGTACACGAGTGCTTGCGTGCGCATGTTTGCGAGCGCAAATAATTTTCAGTGAGTCCAGAAGTCATTTCATTGTAAAAAGAAGGCTTTATGAAGTGTTTGTGTTTATGAACCCTCAGTATATGAAAGCTTGGCCAGAAAGTCTTCTGATGACTTCTTTCAATCTTTAAAGACAAACAAACACTTGTTCCTGTTGATTTTAATTGGTATGTAAGTAATGAAATACTTCTATTTTTAATTTTTCTATATGTCCAACTTTTCATATACTGATGAGAATGTACATATAAAAACCTCTGCCTTCCTATTACAATAAAATGACTTCCATGCACACTAAAGATTGTCTTGGCCTAACACACCTCTACCTCGTTATTGTAGATGACCTAAATGATAAAACTGAGATGTTTTGTTATTATTTTGTATATTATATTTACATAAAATAGATTGTTCTCATTGAACAAACATTTGCAAAATGACCATTATATTATACAAAATTTTTTTATGAACGTTAATTAATAAGGAAGTGTCCACGTAAACCTTTCTAAGGTATATTTATTTGATATAAAACAGATTGAGTGGCTTCCCCCTCAAGCACCTAGGGGTTGCCATAACACCCCATATATAAACATACTTTTCTACATCAGCTGCCTTGACAATGGTCTTTTACTGAAACTGTTTATCCCACAAGATGAAACACCCACGTACAATAACTTACTCATAGGACAGCAATTAGACAGGTCATTTGTGTAATCACTGAATATTGTTTAATAAGGTTATATTAGAGAGGTACTATGTGTACCTAGAAGCTCTGCTGGGCTTCAATGTGGATGATCTTTATACAGTGCTGTGAAAAGGTATTTGCCATATCCTGATTTCTTCTGTTTTTTTTGTATATCTCATACTAAATAGTTTTGGATCTTCAAACAAAATACAACATAAAACAAAGGCAACCTGAGTAAAAACACAATACAGTTTTTATTTTTTTAAAATTTTTTTTATTGAAGCAAAAAAAGTTATCCAACACCTATCACCCATGGGAAAAACTCATTTCCCCCTTAAACTAGGTGGTTGTGCCACCTTTAGCAGCAATAACTGCAACCAAATGCTTCCGATAACGGGAGATCAGTCTTTCACTTACTTCCAGGACTAGGATTTACTCCTATACTTTGGATTACTGTCTTGCTGCATAATCCAGTAGTGCTTGAGTTTCAATTTACAGACTGAAGACTGGACATTCTCCTTTAGGATTTTCTGGTAGAGAGTAAAATACATGTTTCCCTCAATTATTGCAAGTTGCCCAGGCCCTGAAGCAGCAAAGCATCCCCACACCATCACACTTCCTCCACCATGCTTGACAGTAGGTATGATGTTCTTTTTGTGGAATTCTGTGTTTGGTTTATGCCAGATGTAATGGGACCCCTGTCTTCCAAACATTCTCCCAAAAGGTTTGAGGATCATGAAGGTGTGTTTTGGCAAAATTCAGATGAGTCTTAATGTTCTTCTGGGTTAGTAGTAGTTTTCACCTCGCAATGGATGCCATTTTTGCCCAGTGCCTTTCTGATTGTAGAGTTATGAACAGTGACCTTTACTGATGCAAGAGAGGCTTGTAGGTCCTTTGATGTTGTCCTTGGCTCTTTTGTGACTTTTTGGATAAGTAGTTGCTGTGCTCTTGGAGGAATTTTGGAAGGTCGGCCACGTCTGGCAAGGTTAACTACTGTGCCGAGTTTTTTCCATTTGGACATAATGGCTCTCACTGTGGTTCTTTGGAGTTCCAGAGCCTTTGAAATAGCTTTGTAACCCTTCCCAGACTGATGTGTTTCAATTACATTCTTCCTAATCATTTCTGGAATTATTTTCAATTTTGGCATAGTGTGTTACTGGGTAAGACCTTTTAACCAACTTCATGCTGTTGAAAAAGTTCTATTTAAGTGTTGATTTGATTGAACAGGGTTTGCAATAATCAGGCCTGGTTGCGTCTAGTCCAGCTGAACCCCATTATGAATGCAGTTTCATAGATTTAGGGAATTAGTAACTACGGGGGCAAATAAATTTTCACACAGGCCCAGTTGGTATTGGAGAACTTTTTTGCTTCAATAAATAACTATAATTTAAAAACTGTATTTTGTGTTTACTCAGGTTGCCTTTGTTTTATTTTAGATTTTGTTTTAATTTCTGAAACAATTCAGTATGAGATATACACAAAAACCGAAGAAATCAGGATGGGGCAAATACTTTTTCATAGCACTGTATTTATGGGGTTAATACCCATTAGCAAAGTGGCCATTGATAAGAAAGAGAGGAAAGGATTCCCCTCACATTTAAAGGTACAGTGCACATTTTTATTAGCTATTGTTTTCTGTTATTTGTTTATTTATTTATTTGTTTGTTTATGTATTTATTTATTACAGACACAGCCTAATTCATCAGACACAATGACTACAAGCTATATTAAGATCTGCTGAGAATATCCCAGTCAATTAATAGACCCCGGTCTGGTTCATCTCTTTTACAATGATTGTAATAATTAGATTTAAAAAAACGTTTATTCAAAAAATGAAATGTACACAATTTTCCCTTTAGACCACCATGTGGTTAGTTTGTACTGGGGCTATGAGTACAATGTTAAGGAAGGTTATGGCTACCAGTTTAGCATTTTGCAAATGACATGCATAAAGTGTATAAAGTTATTAAGCAATCTCACAGTAATCTCTACATGACACACTGTTGTCTGGACGCAATTATGTCTAAAGAGGCACCACAGCCAGGTGTCCAAAGCCTCTCTCAGACTGAGGATCCAAAGCCTATTCTGGGAACACTCAGTGTGAGGCAGGTATACGCCCTGGATATGATGCCAGTCCATCACAGGGCACCATGCATACACACACTCATTCACATGTAGGGGTGATTTAGAGTAGTCGGTACTGGCATGTTTTCTTGGCCAGTGGGAGGAAACCATAGAACCTGGAGGAAACCCACACAGACATGAGAACGTGCACAGAAATTCCACATAGACAGTAGAATTGGGTCTCTGGATAAATATACAATGTTTGCACAATGAGAAACTTGTAGCTATAACCTTTCTTTGTACTTGAAATGGTGAGAATTTCATTTCTGGCCAAAGTATACCCTTAACCTATAACATGAAAAGCTGTGATTAATAAAATCCCACTGGTACGACTATCAGCAGGTAGTCAAACAGCATTGTGGAAACTGCAAACCAGTAGACTAGTATTTAACCAGTAGTAGACCAACATGATGATGAAAGAAGTACACTGCTGAAATGGTTTCCACTACAAATATCATTACAAACCATCAGTTAACCATTGAAACCATTACCAAATATCAGAGGTGTTCTATTAGTCCTTAATGATAACCACTTGAGATAACATGCCACCAATAAAAGGCAACAAATTACCAGTAGAGACCCACAGGGACCATTACAGTTTCTATTAAAACCAATAATATTCTCATTATAACCATTAAAACCATTACAAATTCTATGAGGGTTTCTATTATTTTTTTCAGCTTTCAGTTTTTTTCAAACGTTTGAACAACAACTAAAAAAGCAACTCAAAATGTACTCATAAAGTAAATCTTTTGCACATATTGATCATAATATTGGTACACAAGTCATTCAGGGTGGATTTTTCCTTTTAAGAACATGAGTAAGGTGTCTTAGAGCAGGTCAAACATGAAAAATTTCATGAAAATGTCCAATGTAGGAAAAAATAAACTTTATTTATATAGATAGCACCTTTTCATTTTGAGTCCAAAATGTCAAAGTGCTTTGTTTAAAAGACTAAAAAAATAAGGAACAAAGCAATAAACAAACTCAAAAAATAAATATAAGTATAACAAACAATGAAAATGAATCATTTATTTGGGAAAATGTAATAACATGTTTAGCCCATAGCTCATTCAGAATATCGTTTTTAAACACTCCTTCACTCACTGCGTGTCGCCGTCATCTTGCGTCACTTCCGCTTCTTTAACGCCTACTCAGTGGATAGGTAGCGTTTTCCAGCTACAGTGGAGATGTGAATAAATGTTTCTTGATCTTTCTGTATGGTGTAGCCGAAGAGTGCGAAGTGAATAGCCGTGTTTAAATCACGGGAGCAGAGAGTTTCAGCCATTTTCCTCTCATGCACGCAGGTCTTCCAGGACCCGAAGAGCGACGGCGAGTGCTTGAGCAACATCAGGGAGTTCCTCAAAGGCTGTGCTTCATACCGAGTGGAGGTGAGCAGCCTGCTGTTGACTTGTTTATGTTTACTGTTTACTGTTTATCTCAGATCGGGTGCTTTTGTGTGTGTGTGTGTGTGTGTTTTTTTAAATAAGTCTCCGTAGATGCAACTCTGTTTGAGCTTGTGGCGTTTTAGGCAGATCGGGTAAGGCAGTCTGGCGCTCAGTGGGAATCTGGGAATCATATTGGACTAATCCTTTATAAACCGAATCAAACCGCAGTGTGCACGCTGTGACTTGTACTTCAGTAGGTTAGGTGTTGAGGGAAAAAAACTATGCCTTAACTTTCATGTTACAATAAATATGAGCACAGTGCAGTACTAAATAGTATATCAGAACATTGCGAAACAATATTGACATTGAGGTTATTTACATCCAGAAATATTGGAGTCTCTAAACGACTCCTGATTCGATTCGAGTTTGATTCAGTGCCATATTTTTAAAATGTATTTTTACTGATTATATTGATTTCTGATTCCTGTAGCCTACATTATGACTCTTCCCAATTATTTTGCCAATGACTGCTTGCTGCAGAACATGTTTGGATCAAATTTGTGTATGTATTTTGAGTCTGTAAATCCAGCCGCATACTTTTTACAGCTGTAATTCCTAGAAGTTATAACGTTTACATGCTTACTAGGAGGCAAAAAACTCTTCAACTTATAGTCTGAAAAATGCAGTAATTCTCATACAATCTCATACATTTTGTGTTATTTTTGATTATATGATACTTTCCACCATTGCATATTGTTGCCATACGGCAACAATTTACCAACTACCCCTCCTAAAATGTTTTCCCGCATTTTTAATATGTATTTCTATTACTTTAACTAATTCAAGTAATAGTCTATACAATTTTTTAAATGTAATAATTCATGCAGTAGAGGGTTAATGATTAAATAATTACAGCGAGAGCATTAATATAAACTATTGTCAGAGCTGCTGCTATAGAAAATTAACCTTCACCTTCTGACCAATCAGATTTGAGGATTCAAAAGCGCTTTGGTACAAATAGTTTAAATACCTGAGCTTTGGAGTAGCACAATACATGCTTTATTTATTGTTATCATAATACTGAAGGTGTAGAAGCTTGCAATATGGAACTGATCACTTTAACAAGCCGCAGTGTTTCTTATTATGTACCGTCAGCATTCTCACCTCTTCGGGGTTCCAGATAACGGCTCTGTGGGGGTTTTGTAAAATCGTGGGATTGGTGAGCTTCAATCGATCAGTCAGTCACAGAGGTTTTTCTTTGAACTCAATCTTTAACTGTGACACATTCACCGGTTTTCTTTAAATGCAATGCGATTGCACATCATGATCACAATGTGTAGTTGCAATATTGTTGTCAATATTGTGCAAAGAGGGCTTCTCAAAGGTTCCTTGGATAGTTAAGGGTTCTTGGATTCCTTAGGAGTTTCTACTGAACAGGAAACCATCTGTGTAGGGTCCTACATAATAGTTTCTCCAGAGAGACAAGCCTTTCATCAGAAATCTTGGGTTGCACTGACTTTTTTTATAGTATAAAATTCAGATTTTGTCTTAGCACTGGACTCGTGGTAGACTTCTATAAATGCCTGTTACCTGGAGGCGTTAGAGTAGAGTATAGTGTCATAACACATGCCTTCAGTCACTTCTCAATGACCAAAGACTAAAAGACTTTCAAAATATGGCCTACATTTTTAGTTTTTCCGTACTGATGAAGGCTATACCACCAATTCTTCTCCGTAACAACGGCTTCACCATTTCTGCATTGAAGCTGGTTTTATCTGTAGCTCTGGCCCATGGTCAGCCTCAAGACAAGCCCTCTATTGTAGTGAATGGAGCTGTGTTTTTGAATGAGCCTGTCTTGCAGTTCATTAATGGCTTTCAGGGACAGGCACACTCCAGCCCAGTGAGAGGCTCTCCAGAGAATAAGAAAGGGGGGGAAACCCCAAGAAAGGAAAACAGTTCCTCTTTTAGGAGGACAAGAAAGGTTAGACAGTGACAGTGCAAGCATTGGTAGATTGGCGGGATCACAGTAGTGATTTTACTACACACCACATGGAGACATGTCGTATTGTTTTTTTGTAAAAGATATTTATTACAGTTGATAGATTATTGTGCGAGCTTTAATGGAAGTGCAGATTTGCAGTCAGAGAATCATAACATCATTGTGTCACCAATGGAGGAGGGTGAAGCTTTAGTTCCTGTTTAAGTGGTAAACGATCAACATGATGGAGTCTAAACTGCCATCTGTGAAGTTCATTATATACTGCCATTATACCACAGAGCTGTTGAATATACCACAAAGCTTTTTTTCTTCTTCTTATTCCCCTTGTGGGAGTGGATTTCCCCTTTTTTCTCCCAAGTTTGGTCACCTGCCAATTCCCACCCACAAGTCACATGACAGCTACTACCCAGGAAGGGTGAAGCCTGTTGTGTTGTGCGAGACATGGTGAAGATAAACAACTGCATTTTTTTCTGTTGCTCTTGCTGCCCCACAAGACAGAGTAACACACTCTGAGGAAAGAGCCATCTGCCCTCTTCCACATACATGAGCTCACACACACTCATGATTGGCTAGTGTTGCTCTGACTGACAAGAGTATGCCATGCATCCAACCCAGTTTTCCTCCCTTGGGTCTTGGCCATGGATGACTCAAGCAACATCTGGATTTGCTTCAATCTACTGCTGATAGTGAGAAAGTTTTTTCTGTTGTTATCCCTCCTTATAAGCTGAGAGAGAGGGAACGCTGATGAGGGAACGACTGTTTACAGCTGTTGTCTTAGCTGTAATGAAAGTGTTCACAGGAACTAGCTTGGCACGTTCGGTGTAACTAAACAGATTAAAAAGTACATTGTATAGTTCTTTACTGAATTAAAAATGGTAATTGTTCGCAAATTACCGGGCTATTATGACTCCGCTGGGCTGCGGAACACCACGTTGATGTTGATTATTTTCCTATAACAGCACTCCATGACCTATTCCATGTCTTATCCTTGATCAATTATACATTTATACCATGATCTTCAAGTTTTATTATTCAAAATATAACTTCTTGTATGTTCTATTGGAGAGGATGCTGCCTTGGTAGGCAGACCTTTTGGGCAGTGTTTGTGCTTCCAAGGTTTAGAAGTTTGCCTTTCATATACAGCTTGCTATTTTGGACCGGTTTGAAGGCTGCAATCCAGAGTCTCATGAAAACTAGTGATGCAATGAAATAAAGGTCATTTAGTCTAGTTCCTGTTAAGTTTATGGGTGAAAGTGTAGTTTTTGTCCTTTTTGTGTGAAAGTGCTGAAAAATTGAAAAACTGACTGTTTCACTCAAGCACCACTTGATACACCACCTGAAAATATCATGGTCAATATGCAGACTATATTATTTATATTTTATGTAACTGGATTTCTCTCAGTTTTAGGTGTCATGTCCTCTGAATGTCATTTGCAGCAACTGACAAAACCTTTGTAGGAATGGTTACCTACAATAAAGTTGTTTCACCCTAACACCCTCATGTTATTATAATACTATAGTGCTTCTGTGACAGATTGTATAATTCTGGTAGAAGTAAAGATGGTATCTATCTCTATCTCTATTTTTAAGTCAGGGACGTGGGTTAAAGTGTACAGGTTATGGTGGGTTTTTTTTTTTTTTTGAGGTGATTCACATCAGCTCCATTTCAGACCCAGCTAAAAAGAAAGCAGGAAAGAAAGATATGTAATAAACAAAAGGTTAAGAGATCCACTGATTAAGTTTCTTTTTACTCGTACCATCTCAAAAACTGATTATCTTTTGCTGATAGCTTTCCAGGTTAAGGCTCGTTTCTGATTATAGTAAGGCTCTCCAAAAATCTGTCATCAGCATACCTCGGTGCCTCCCGGTGTGATTTTAGCAGCTCTGTCAATCGTTCGTAATTGCTTTGGATTTAAACAGACTGCAGCTGCCAGTGGTTTGAAATTTAACATTGACTTGTTGAGTTGCAAAACCAGACTTTGCAGATTCAGACCAAAAAGCATTAATGAGAGAATGTGCAAAAAAGCAAACCTAAAAATGCAACGGCAAATGAGAAAACACAATGTATATAGCGAAATATAGATGCAAGCAGCGATTAGTGTGTCCACGCACCAGGGGTGCACCAAGGTCTGTTTCATGAGCAAGTGTTGGCATTTGGATATTATTATTTCACATCAATGAACATGCATGCGAACTTTGCGCCACATCACATGACATACAGTGGAATTACACAACACTTTCAGAAGGTGTATGAATGTGTTAATGATTTCCGTTGGATGGAGTTAACCATATGATTACTGAAAACATGCTCTGTTTTATTTGATCAAGTTTCAGTGCATGATTTACAGTGGAATTATGCCACTCTTCCCGTTTTAGCGTCATCACACGTTAAATTATTGCCTCACCATGGCGATACCGTTTAAGATATGAAAAATTCCTTCGCAGTTTGGATCATGGATATCTTGATATGTTGTTGATCAAATTTGGTATGAATCCGATGAACCTTCTAGTCTTGTGGCCACCAACCCTGTTCCTGGAGATCTATCTTCCCGAAGACTTTAGCTCCAACCATAATCGTGTCCACCTGACCATCTGATCACCGTCTTAAGAAGTTCTTGATCAACTAAAACAGGTGTGTTAGCTTTTGGTTGGAGATGAAGCCTGCAGAAAGGTAGATCTCCAGGAAGAGCATTGGTGACCACTACTCTAGAAGGAATATTAAAAGAGTGTTAAAAAATCTCACCCGTTTAGGATAGCAATAATTCCTTCGCAATTTAGCATCCTGGACCTGGACTGTCATCATGCTGACCAAATTTGGTTCGAATGTGACGAATCCCCTACGAGGATTATTTAAAAGTTTGATATCTGTCAAAATGCACAAAATCCCAAATGGCTGACTTTGTGTTGGGGTATTAATGGGGATGATTGTGAAATGTACTTGTCTTAAGAAGAAACATATGCTTAACACATTTGGTGATTGTTGGTGAAACTGGATGCTCATACTTAAGATGTCCGTCCTCAAATCCTTGGCTTAGATGGGACTTGGAGGATGGAGTGAGCCGGGCTTATCAGGCCAGCGTGAGGGCTCTGAAAAAGTGCAGGAGCAACAGGGAGTCTGGAGTCTGAAAAACTAGACAGATACGAATACACACGCTCTCCCACTAGTGCACATAGGTGGCTGAAAATGCTCAAGTCTGTGTGTGTGTGTGTGTGTGTGTCACAAGCAAGGGAATGTGTGAGAGAGCTTAATAATAAGAAAGCATATGTTACAAATGCTTGTTGTTCTCTTTTTCAGCTCTGGTCGTCAACCATCAGAGGTATCCCAGCACTAATATTGTGGTGCTCATCCAAATTTAGGAGTGTCTGTCTGCTATGTGTGATTGTGTGAGAGATTCATGGCAAAACTAGTGAATAACAGACTCTGTGCGACATTTTGCATGCCGTTGCTGAGTTTGCATAAGCTATTCCAAGCTTTGTTCAGAGGTGCTAACATACGGTTTAGCTGTAGCATTTACAATATTTGATCTCTTGCTATGGTGATACAAGAGACACCTGAAAGCTATGCTCATCTGCTTTCTCAGCTACAGCTATTAGCAAATAACAAACGCACATAAAATTTTAGCTGGCGGAAAAGGGACGTGGGTGTGTAAGAGGCATGTGATAGTAGTTACTTTCACTTCACCCTGACTTTATCAAGGTGAACGTTGACCTGTGAACTCTCAAACCTCAGTCTTGGGACCTGTAGAAAACAAGAGACTGTGGTTCCAGCCCTTTTCAGTGAATCAGAGTCGTCGGGTGGGTTCATCAATAAGAGTCGATGCTTTTAACTCTCAAATGGCTCCTTGATGGTTTTCCCCCAAAGTTGGCCAAAGTCATTGATCTTTGCCTATTGCACATCATACACACAAATTAGTCATTTCTGTGCATTGCTAGCGGTTAGCCAAATCATATTTTAGCTTCTTTCACTGGTTTGTTTAAAAATTGTCAGCTGAATGCTATGTGGCTAAAAAGCCTAATTATTATTAAGTCATGTGCAGAGCTGAATCAAGTTCAATCTTGTCATTACCCTCAGATGTGGAAGCTATTTTTCAGCCATATTTGTTTATGATGTGATATCCAGGTGTCCAGTAAAGACAGAAAGGATGGTGATGATTCCACAGGTTCCAAGGATATGCTAGACAGTGAAAAATGTCCAGCATAATGTCTGGGACCAATAATTAGTTTTGAATTTCCATGTCGGAAATGTGTCATTACTGTAATTCCATCATTGTATAGTCCTGGATTAATGTACGTACCAAACATATTCATTTGATATGATTGTTGTGCTGTGCCTAAAACCGCACTTCAGAACATGCTATTGTATTAGTATAGTTTAGTTTTTGTATTGTTAGTGTTGCTGTGGTTCAGCACCTTGTTTTCTGTGAGCTTTAAAGCTTCCTTATTCTAATCTCTATGTCAGACCTGGATAATATCTGTGGAAATGTACATATTTCTATTCAAACTTTCTACTTCCATACGTAACTGATTTGGGTGATGATACATGGGCTTAATTTGTGATGTCACAAAATAAGTTTCACAGTTTCGGCACATCTGATATGCAAATTATTTGAGGATAATAATCAGCCTTTTAGCCACTGATACTGCATTCTAAGCTAGCTGTTAGGGGAAACAGATTGTGGTTTGTAGCATGTCTTTTGACATGTTTGGTTGCTGTTCAACAAATAACTGATAACATGAGTATGCAAATCAAGACCTGTCTACCTGTGACCAGTGTGAGCTGTTTTGCTAGCAGATAATTTGCCAACTAGTTATTTGAAATGGAAGTAACGTTGTTACCGAAGATGAAATGGGAAAAAAACCAACATGCATTATAACTGACCACTAAACTCACTAATGTCATAACTTCTAAAATAACGTAACCACGTGATATCAATTCTGTGCTAAATTCATGATCAGAAAATGGAGAAGTGGTTGCTCTGGCCTGAGGTGCGGTTTTTGTCACATCCTTAATTTTTAGTCTTGTCATGTAGTTTTAGCTGGAATAAATATGGGTAAATGAGTGATTTTAGTGAGTTGTTGTGCTGTTTTCTTTTTTCTGTATGCAGACATTCGAGGCTGAGGACCTGTTTCAGGGCCAGAACTTCACCAAGGTGCTGAGTTCCTTGGTTGCTCTCAACAAAGCAACAGCAGGTAAGAGGTGTGGGTGGGTATGTGGCTATGTGGGTATGTGGCTGTGTGTGTGTGTGTGTGTGTGTGTGCATGGGAATCATAATGCATAGGCACATGAAATTGTTTAACTGCTGAAATTGTCTCTTCACATATTCCTGTTTGCTGTAATGAAGTCGAATGAGCCTATTTGCAAACAACTGTACAATGTGCTTGTGTATGCCGATGTAATATAAGCTGAATGTTTCTCTGGATGTATAGATACTGGATCTGACAGTGACTCCATATGTGTTCAACACTCCTCTCTGCGAATCAAGTCCTTTGACTCCCTGAACTGTCAGCCTTCCCGCAGGAGATCATCCAAACGAGTGCACAGCCAGTATTGCAGTCTGGTGAGTGCTAAAACTATTACTAACAAAAAAACAAAAAAACAAAACAGTATCACAGTGTGCTGAGTGCTAGAACTAATTTAGCATTTTGTTGAATGTGGTAAAGCTAAAAACTGTTACTAAAGCTAGTACGAAGTAAAAAAAAAAAAATATTACTAAAGCTAGTACCAAGTAAAAAAAAATTTAAAAAACTATTACTAAAGCTAGTACCAAGTAAAAAAACAAACATAAAAAACTATTACTAAAGCTAGTACGAAGTAAAAAAAAAAAACAAACTATTACTAAAGCTAGTACTGGGTTAAAAAAAAATATTACTGAAGCTAGTACGAGGTAAAAAAACAGACAAAAAAACACTATTACTGAAGCTAGTACCAGGTTAAAAAACAAACAAACAAAAATATCACTAAAGCTAGTACCTGGTTTAAAAAAAAAACTATTACTGAAGCTACTACCAGGTAAAAAAAACAAAAAAAACAAAAAAAAAAAACTATTACTAGCTAGTAGCAGTTTTTTTTGTGTTTAACTTGTGGGTTAAGCTGTGTTTGAGGAGATTTGAGTGCAAGAGAGAAACATAAGAATTAGATTTCTTTTGAAAGTAGCTATTTATGTATCACATCTTTCTCTTTTATTCTCTCTTTTCCTCCTCCTCTCTCTCTCTCTTTTACATATCAGGACATGTCTGAGAACAGTTCAGCTCAGCCTTTGGTGAAGGCGCGGTTTAATTTCCAGCAGACGAATGAGGACGAATTATGCTTTAACAAGGGTGACATCATCCAGGTGATTCGGCAGGAGGACGGCGGCTGGTGGGAAGGCACGCTTAACGGCAAGACCGGCTGGTTCCCTAGCAACTACGTCAAAGAGATCAAAGGAAGTGGTGAGTTTTTGGCTTACCCGGTGGTGTTTCCTTTGATCTTTCACAAGATGTGTTGAAGTTAGGTTGCTTTATATAGGACATGGGATAATAGCTGTTAAAGGTGCGGTTAGGGATTTCAGTACATTATGGGGGGAAAAAAACTTATAATGAAACAAAATGATGTGTTCCCCATTCACAGTATCACAATATTAATCGACCCCAAGTCGTTTATATTGTATGTTATGTTAGATATGTTTTGTTTGCTACAGGGTCCTCAAAAAGATTTTAAGAATTGTGTGCCTCAAATCCGGCCTCATCACCGGGTGTTTGAAAACCCTGTTTGGTTTGGTATTTGTGAGTGAAGCATCATTAAGCTTCCTCCGAGCACAGTGTAGGCTATTAAAAGGACGATTAACCTTTACATAGATTAAAGCTTGTGTGCTAGTGGAGAGAGCAACAGCATGGAGGTTATAAGACTCTGGATTGCATTGCTTCTATTAAAGGAACATACAGTCCTCTCTGAAACTATTGGAACAGCAAGGCCAATTCATTTGTTTGTGCTATACACCAAAGACATTTGGGTTTGAGATCAAACGATGGATATGAGACAAGAGTTAAGGACTCCAGCTTTTATTTCCTGGTATTTACATCTAGATGTGCTAAACAACATATCAGACCACCCAATTTTTAGGCGAGCGAAAGTACAAGAACAGATAAGTCTTGAAGCAAATTAAAGTAAATAACACTTAATATTTGGTTGCATATCCCTTGCTTGCATTAACTGCATCAAGCCTGTTACTCAGTGACATCACCAAATTGTTGGGTTCTTCTTTTGTGATGCTTTTCCACACTTTTACCGCAGCCTCTTTCAGTTGTTTGTTTCGGGTGGTTCCTCCCTTCAGTCTCCTCTTCAGGAGGTGAAATGCTGCTCAGTTGGGTTAAGGTCTGGTGATTGACTTGGCCAGTCTAAAACCTTCCACAATTTTTTGCCCCTGATGAAGTCCTTTGTTGAGTGCAGTGTGTTTTGGATCATTGTCTTTCTGCATGATGAAGTTCCTCCTGATTCATTTGGATGCAGTTCTCTGTAAACTAGCAGACAAAATGTTCCTGTAAACTTATGAATTCATTTGTCTGCTACAATCATGAGTTACATCATCAATAAAGATTAGTGAGCCCATTTCAGAAGCAGCCATGCAAGCCCAAGCCATGGCGCTACCTCCACCATGTTTCACAGATGAGTAGATCCTTTCTTTCTCCATACTTTGGCCTTTCCGTCACTTTGGAAGAGGTTAATCTTGGTTCCAAAACTTTTGTGTTTCTTTGTGAATTCCAATCTGGCTTTCCGGTTCTTACTGCACATGAGTGGTTCACATCTTGTGGTATGGCCTCTATATTTCTGCTCTCGAAGTCTTCTTCGAACGGTGGATTGTGATACCTTCACCCCTGCCCTTGGTGATGTAACTAGCTATTGTTTTTGGGTTTTTCTTCACAGCTCTCACAATGTTTCTGTCATGAGCTGTTGTTGTTTTCTTTGGCTGACCCATTCAGTGTCTGTTGCTCAATACACCAGTCGTTTCTTTCTTTTTCAGGACATTCCAAATTGCTGTATTGGCTATGCCCAATGTATGTGTAATGCCTCTGATTGATTTTCCCTCTTTTCTCAGCTTCAAAATGGCTTGCTTTTCTCTCATAGACAACTCTCTGATCTTCATGTTGGCTAAACCTTTTTAACAACAAAATACAGTCTTCACAGGTGAAACTGAAGGCTAAAACCAAGAGTAGATGTTCAGAGCTATTTATTGTTTAAACAGTCAGTCTAACCAGACACACCTGGCTAAAGGCTCGTTCACACCAAGGACAGTAACTAACGATAATGATAAAGATATAGTTCTAAACTCGTTCTAAATATAAAAGAATAGCAGAATCCGCACCACAACTATAACGATAATGGCTGAAAATTGGGTCATCTGATACAAAATGTTCTATGTTCTATGATGTTTAACACATCAACAGGAAATAAAAGCTGAATTTCTAAGCTCTATTCTCATCCATCTTTTGATCTCAAACCCAAATGTCTTCAGTCTAGACCAAAAAAAAAAAAAAAAATTAATTGGTCTTGCCGTTCCAACAGTTTCAGAGGGGACTGTATTATCCAAAACCACCAGTTTGAATGAAGGAGTCAATGACTGCTAGTGGAGAGCTGATGGACTGTTAGCGTTAAGTTATTATTAGCCATATGAATTTTTGGGTGAGGTTTTCCTGTTTGTGTCCCTGTATTATGGCCCATGTGTCATTGTCGGCTTCACCGTCTGCTCTGTTTGGAATATTGTTTTTTTGTGATAGATTTCTCATACTACAAATCTGGCTGTTTAGGTTCCCGGTATATTTCACTACCATGTTGGTTCTTTTTAGCAGGTGTGTTAGCATTGATGCAAGTGAAACTTTTAGTTCTACCCACACACACTCACACACACAGCCAGCCGGGTTAACCTCAGTGCGCCATATGCCTCCGTGGTTTCAAATCACTGCATAATGCAGATAAATGGGGGTTCTTTAGGATGACATCACGGCGCATCCGGATCAGGAAGGAAACCATGTCCTCAGACAAAGGCAGGAAGTGGTGCAGGCAGAGAGAGCTGTTTCCCTTCAGTTAAACACAGCGGTGTTCTGGTGCTGACTCTGTTCACTCAGCTGTCTGCCTCGGTGCTCACCTGTATACACACTTATACACATAAACACTTATAGCAGTGTGTGTGTGTGTGTGTGTGTGTGTGTGTAAAAGAGAGAGTCTTTACACATGTGCTGGCATTCAGGCCAATCAGCAGCTCAATCACACTGTGTAGGTGGCCTCCTTTTTACTTTTTTTCAAATTCTCTCTTTTCCTTTCCTTCATTTTCCCCCCCATTTTTGCTTTTGCATTTTGATTTCTCTCTTTCTATATCTCCCTCGACCCATTTCTCTCTCCCTCCCAGTGCTTTTCTTTTTTTTTTCTTTCTTTCTTACATTTCCTTTATTTCTTTTTTGGTCCTTCTTTCTTTCTTTTTTCTTACAATTCTTTCTTTTTGTTCTCCCGTTTCGTCCTTCTTCCCTGCTTTCCTTCCATCTTTGTTTGTTTGTTTGTTTGTTTCTTTTCTCTGGTGTTTTCTCGCTTTCTTTTTTTTCCACTCTACCATCTAAATTTCCTGGAAACACAGACCGTACATTATTGCGCTTCCAGTATTTGATCTGTTTCAGTTGTTGTTTTATGAAAGTCTCAGGACGTTGCTCTCTCCTCCACAGCCACATTTCTCATTCCCCTCTTCACACGTGAAGTGTTTGATACTGCCCCCCACAGCGCCAGAGACAAGTACACACACACTCGCTTTTTCTTGGTATCCTTCACACTGAGCTGAAAGAGATACCCAAAGCGCTGTGAACTGATCTGCCCCTGATGGTTAATCTTTTATCTCCTTCATCTTGCTCCTCAGGAGCAGCTCATGTCTAATATTCAATGTAATAGAAACAAAATGTCTCCACATGCTGCATGGAGTATGTGACCTATTTGTGTTTCTCTCTTTCCACTGTTTGTTTTGCAGACAAGCCCATCTCCCCCAAGCCCGGGACGTTGAAGAGTCCTCCCAAAGTGTTCGAGACCAGTGCTGCTACTAAAACTTACTATAACCTGGTACGAGTCAAGCAGCTCTAATGCTGAGAGATGAGCACATTATAGCACATTATTATTACTGAGTGTGAGCTGAGTGTTTCTACTGTGCTCTCTCTCTCTCTCTGTCTCTCTCTCTCTCTCCCCCTTTTGTTCTCTTTCTTTCTTTTGTTTTTTCCTTTTCTTTTTTCTTTGTTTTTGTCTTTCTTTCGTTTTTTCCTCTTTCTTTCTTTCGTTTTTTCTCTTTCATTCTTTCTTTTGTTTTATTTCTTTCTTTCATTCTTTCTTTCTTTCCCCGTTTTCTCTTTTTTCTTTCTTTCTTTCTTTTTTGTTTTTTCTTTTTCTTTCTTTCGTTTTCCCCCTTTCTTTCTTTCTTTCTTTCTTTCTTTCTTTCATTCTTTCCCCTTTTTCTCTTCTTTCTTCCTTTTTTGTTTTTTCTTTCTTTCTTTTGTTTTTCCCTTTCTTTCTCTTCCCCCTTTTCTCTTTTTTCTTTCTTTCTTTCTTTTTTGTTCTTTCTTTCTTTTTCTTTCTTTCTTTCCCCCTTTTCTCTTTTTTCTTTCTTTCATTCTTTTTTGTTTTATCTTTCTTTCTTTAATCTTTCTTTCTTTCTTTCATTTCCCCCCTTTCTTTCTTTCTTTCTTTTGTTTTCCCCCTTTCTTTCTTTCTTTCTTTCCCCCCTTTCTTTTCTCTTTCTTTCTTTCATCCATCCATCCATCTCCCATCCATTCTTATTTCGCTGCTTGTGTATTCCCTTCATAACTTGCTAATGGAGATATTATTACAGATTTATAACGGTACAAATTCAATGCAGTTGAACCTCCACATTCAGCGTGATGCATGCTGATTACACTCCAGCTATTAATTTTAAACAGTTCATCATTCAACGTGCCACCACCACTGGCTCTGAGACACTGCAGATGTTGAACAGAAAGAGGTGTAGCTGAAAAGGTTAAATGGTATCTGCTCGTAGGTTTGTGTGTTGTGCTGATATCTGTAAGACCTAACGTAGACATTTTAAAGAAATGGTGCTGTACACATGGTTGAGGCTACGACTGGATTTAAGTTTAGGGTTAAGTTGTTATAGCATCATTGCAGTTTATGTACAACCTCATGTCATCATGTTGAGTAGTGTATTTATGTGTGTGTGGTGTGTCTGAGTGAGTTTGAGTTCATGACCTGTAGTTTTGGTGAACTCTCATCTCCTGCTGTTTAACCGTTAGTGTCAGGTCAGAGTGATGTTTGCGTGTCTGTGAGTCAACCAGACTGTGTTTAAATTGGTGTGTTACAGTGTTAGTGGTTCGTGTGTGCGCATGTGTGTTTTTGTCTGAGTGTGTAGCTGTAATGTAGGTCATTGTTTCCTTCTCACTGATCTTTGGGACAGCTGTGCCTGGGGCCCTTGTCTGTGTGTGTGTGTGTGTGTGTGTGTGTGTGTGTGTGTGTGTGTGTGTGTGTGTGTGTGTGTGTGTGTGTGTGTGTGTGTGTGTGTGTGTGTGTGTGTGTGGATTTATGAGTCAGGTCCTGTTTCATGGTTAGAGAGATCAAATGTTTAAGTAAATTTGATTTAGTCTAGTGTGTGTATATTGTTGCATGGCGTGGCAAACTGAGGCCTAATGTCCAGAATTATTGGCACCCTTCATGAGAATTGGCAAACAATAACTAACCCAACTACTGTTGCCTTTGACCATTTCCTGTTTGTCTTGGTATAAATATAAGGTCGTACACTTGGTTTCCCTGTGTCACCAAATCTAAAAACGCTTTCAAAACAAAAGTGATAGATGGTTGTTAAAGTTGTTTAATGGATCTAAAAATACATAAGCAGTAAAAAAAACAACAAAACAAAACATGATGACCTCAAACATACATTTACATCTGATCTGAATCGAAGAGTGCTTGCAAATGTGCAAACCTTAGAATATAAGACAGAGTCAGAGATGAATCGGGTCCGCGGCAGCAGTGTTTACATCTCTGTGGTAAAGTAGGAGCTCAGTCTGCTCACTTTGTCACTTTGGTCACGAGCTGTGGGAAAGAATAAGGAGTGAGGAGTGTGACAATCCAGAAGAAACTCTGAGAGAATCCTGAATCTGGAGGAGCCGGTTGAGGAGGTTTGGGCACCTTACAAGGACTCCCAGTCATCAGCTCCTGATAGAGCTGTCTCATGCATGTCCCAGTGAATGGAGACCCCAGTGCAGACTCTGGACCCTCTGGACAGTTGGCTTGGGAACGTCTGCGGATCCCCCAGGAAGAGCTGGAATCCGTGGCTAGTGTGAGAGAAGTCTGGACTGAAGGAAAGAAGGAAAACTAACAAAATGTTCTGCATGGAGGAAAATCCTCATACAGGTTTTACATCCTTGGTAGACTTTACAAAATCAGGTTCAGTGCTAGTGTGCACTCCAGGGTTGAGCAAATATGAAATTCAAGGGTCCTGATTCTGAAATCAAAAAATCTTACAACTAGAGAAAACATACACTTGAAGTGTGTTGTATTTAAATAGAACTGTACAGCGATCAGCCATAACCTTAAAACCACTGACAGGTGAAGTGAATAACATTGGTTATCTCATTACAGTGGCACCTATCAAGGGGTGGGATATATTAGTCAGCAAGTGAACAGTCAGTTCTCGAAGATGTTGGAAGCTGGAAAAAAGGGCAAGCGCAAGGATCTGATAAGGGCCAACTTGTAATGGCTAGACAGCTGGGTCAGAACATCTCCAAAACGGCAGGTCTTTTGAGGTGTTCCCAGTACGTAGTGGTTAGTACTAGAGATGCACCGATCGACCGGCCAGGGACCGGAATCAGCCGATTTTCCGCATGCTCGGCCCGGACCGGTGACCGGTCAGTCTCACGTCTTTCCGATTCTGAGCCGGTCCGTGTTGTTGCCAGCGGCACAGGCAATAATGTCACAGCCACGCTCACATCCACATGTAAACATGTCGTAGGCAAAAACACGAAAACCCATTGACCTACTGGAGGATCAACAAAGATCGTTTCCCTACGCTTGCTCCACTTGCCCGAGCCTATACCTCTCTGCTCCATGTACAAGCGTTGAAAGTGATCGCTTGTTTAGCTTGGCTGGACATGTGATAGATGAAAGGAGAAACCGATTATCAGGTGCCATATGTTGGCAACAAAGAAAAGGTGCCTTGTGTAACGCTTTACACAGAGAGGCCGGATAGCCTGAATGGTTGTAGCCAGGTGTAAGCAAAACTCACGTATCTGATATTTCACAGTGGTTTATTATCAGCGTTGTCGATCCCCCGCACACATGGGGCAGTTTGCAAAACACTCCACTAACAACTACGTTACTGAACATAAATAAAACACGACAAAGAGCAACAGAAATATAACCAGGCTTTACATGCATACATGCGATGATCATAGCTCGTGCTCCGTCTAATGACTGCCCACTCATCAGTGAGGGAGTAAGAGAGAGCGTTCTGCTTTAAAGGAGCAGTAACTAATTCTACTTGTTACACTTGTTATTTAATTATTAGCCACTGCACCTATTAATATTTGGAAGAGTATTGTACACTTCAGTTTTGTTCATAGGCTTGGTTCATATCTTTGGACTTCATATCTTTGGACTTTTGTGAGACGAGTAAAAAAGAGAAAAAGGTCAATTTATAAACACAATGGAAAATGATATGTTTTGTTATATAAAGCAACTCATTTTCAGTTAATTGTAATTTCTACCTCTTTCCAGTCACAGAGCACAGAGATTGTAATGTTTAATAATTCTTTTATTATGAAAATAAAATTTTGCATTGAAGAAAAGTAGATTTTTGTTTGTATATGCTGTCAATTATAGTTCTTAGAAAGAAAATCGAATCGGCAAAAATCGGTATTGGCAGGTCACACTTACAAAAAAATCGGAAATCGGAATCGGCCAAAAAAATTGCAATCGGTGCATCTCTAGTTAGTACCTACCAAAAGTGGTCCAAGGAAGGTCCACCACCGAAAGCACCTACAATGGGCATGTGAGCATTAGAACTGGACCAGGGAGCAATGGAAGAAGGTGGCCTGGTCTGATGAATCGCGTATCACCTGTGGAAGAGATGGCACCAAGATGCACTATGGGAAGAAGGCAAGCTGGCGGAGGAAGTGTGATGCTCTGGGCAGTATTCTCCTTGGAAACCTTGGACCCTGGCATTCATGTTGCAGACCAAGTAAACCCTTCATAGCAACGGCGTTCCCTAATGGCAGTGGCCTCTAATTCTGACCTCTGAAAGCGACGTGGTTTCTCCCAGTCTGCCTTCCTGCTATTGTGGGTCCTTCATTAGAGAAGGTGGCTTTCAGACTTATTTCCACTGTGACTGGCCTGATTCTGTCATCCCCCTTCCTCTCTCTTTCTCTCTTGGTTGTGGTAAAAAAAGAGGATGAGTCCTTTCTCTGTGTGTTGTAATTGCTTTAGAGATACTGGCCTCTGTGCACTCAGAGATGAGGGCATGAATCTGAGGCTGTATTAAAGCGTTCGTCGAAGCTGCCAGCTGTCAGTGGGAAAGCTTTTATATATGAAATATGTGTGCTATTTTGAAGTACTCTGAAATTCTACATTGAGGCTGCCAGGCTAATTAATCAAATTGCTTGGGCCACTGGGCTGGTTAATTTCATTTTCAGGCCAAAATAAATTAATTACGGATGCGATCCCTGCTCTTTCATTCTCTTTCTCAGTTCAGTTTTAGCCATTTAGTGCTTCTTTCCAGTTTTTTAATGTGGTAATCTAAACTGAGCCTTCAGCAGTACGTGAAAATAAACAATGGCAGCATCAAAAGCTAATGATTTCATGCATTTCAGGATCCATGATAACATTTGATAGCCAAATGTGTTTTTCATCACGAATTTGAATACTGTGAAATATAGATTCCTAGTTTCATCATATTGTCTGTGTGTCTGTATATGTACAGGGATTCAGATCCATACTTTCACTAGGCACGCCTCCCATGCAGGTCAGATTTGTGCAATCTCTTTCTGATTGTAGACGCATGCACTTTGTCACCAACAGTTGCAAGTATTACTAGCAGATCCGATGATGAAATTTTGTGTTTCTTGGAGACTTCTTTTTGCATCAGACGATTTCAGATGAAATACATCTTGATTACATCAGATGTATTTCAGATAATTTGGAGATCTTTTTAAATCCCTTGCCAAACTCAGAGGCATCCACAACCTTTTTCTGAAGGCCTTATAGAACTCTTTAGATCTTGGCATGATGACACCACACACCTCAATAACAAAGGGAACACCAGACACTAGATATGAGAGGGGTATAAATAAGACAGGTTCCACCTGCACTCCCTAAGCAGGTTCTAGTCACTGGCACCCAATCTTGAACACCTGATTTGAAGGTGTGATAAATCTAGGGGTGTACTTACTTTTTCCATGTGACCGATCAGTTTTTTTTTTTTTTTTTGTTAATTTAAATAGTGAAAATTACTATAAAATGTCAATTTTATGTGTCATTTGATAGTGTATCAACTTTATTAATAGGCACTGTTTCAAAGAGGATCAAATGTTTGCTTGTCCATATATGTCAAAAAAAGTCAACAATTTCCATGGGGCCTACTTATTTTTTCACATGACTGTATTTGTAAAATGTCTCTTTTTTTTTAGGTGATCCAGAATATTGTGCAGACAGAAACAGAGTACGGCAAAGAACTCCAAACACTGCTTTCGACATACTTGAGACTACTGCAGCCCACAGACAGGTAGCTATTGCAGTGGTGGCTCATCCACAGGGGCCATAACAGTCTATACAACCAATTTCAGTCTTCACAAAGTCCTTATTCACAATTCTACTTATCTCTTTTGAGTGACCAATGATTTTTAAAAAAAAAATTGAATTTGGTCTTGGAAATGGAACTGCAGCAAGCACTAATTGAGGCAGATTGGGGCAGGAATCACATTGTCCCATACTCACTCTCTGAATGTTTTTACTGGAGGAGTCACAGTGGACGGGAAAGTTAAATACAGGATTAACAGGGTCATGGATTTTATGCCAAATTAAGCTAGTTTAGAAACATTCTGTGGCCTCCAAGGTCTTGTTTTAAAGAAAATAATCAGAATTTTAACAAATTATCACAAACAAAGGCAACGTTTAGGTGCAGACAGTGTGTCTATGATGTACAGAACCATTTCTGTTAAGATAAATTGCAAAGATTGAGAGAGAGAAAGGAAGATTATGGAGTGGACAATGTCCATACAGTAGAAATGCGTGCGCACTACGGTGACCCAGACACAAAGGCTGAGGAAAAGAAAAATGTCTCTCCCTTTTCCATTGTTCAATTTTTGGTTTAGTTTCGGGTCTTTTGTCTGGTTTTTGAGATGTAGTTGGGGTGGAAATTTTGTCAACTGCGTATTATGGGGTTAGTCAAAAATTTCACGAGATCATGGCCTATAGCATAAGTCAAGTGTGATATCCTATCGACTTAATTTTGTTTGAGGCTATGTTTGTATTAATGTCGTTCTGCCACACCAACATCTTTGGTCGTGATCTGTTGCTATATTTTATATTCTCTAAGAAGAAGCTGCCATGCAAATCTAGGATCAAATGCAAATATAGCTGTATATCCAGTATAGGCTTCCTACACAAGCTCACAGCTGCAAAGCCACATTCAGTGTCACCAGAAGAAAGTGCTTTTATTCATTTTTCATTCAAAATATGTAATTACCCTCAGTATGCCAATGATTTAACACCAATATACTTTTAACTATTAAGAGTTGATGATGTGTAAATATTCTCCTTACAGTGTTATTTTTGTGTAGTCATGTTAATGATCAGTAAGATCAAAGCATAAAAATATTGTGCTGTGTTATTGACAAATTTAATAAACTTTTGTGAACAAGCATTTTTGCTAATTTCGTTCACTAATGCTTCTCTGTCTCTTACTCTCTTTCTTAGACTGACAGTGACCGATATCGCTCACATTCTGGGCAATCTAGAAGAGATCAGTTCCTTCCAGCAGACACTGGTACAGTCACTAGAGGAATGCACCAAGTAAGGCTAAGTTGATGTGAGCGTGCTTGTGCCATTTCCTGTACTAACGTTAAAGTTAGAAATGTTTGACTGAGAGACCTGCAGCAGTATAAAAGGGGGATTGAAGTGAAGCATGCTGTATGAGATTCTTTCTATGAGCTTCTGAGGCCATCTACTGGTGGATTTCAGCGTTTCACCAAGCACCTCAACGTCAACTGCACTAAAATACATATACATATTCCTTTCTCTTGATCAACTGATATATTTCTATGTCTAGTATTATGGTGCATGTATTATTAGACACACTCAGAGACTCCATGATAGCACAATAATCAAAATGGTGCAGCAGTTGTGATTAATGCTATTAGAGTGACTGACTGTAATATATTTAATACTGGTTTATACCTGAAATAACCAACTAACTAACGAAGTCATTCTGTTCATGTGTCTCGTGTGTAGATTTCCAGAGAGCCAGCAGAGGATCGGGAGCTTCTTCCTGTCCCTCATGCCCCAGATGAAGAGCCTTTATGTAGCTTACTGCTCCAACCACCCTTCTGCTGTCGATGTCCTCACACAACACGGGTATATACATGTGTACACGCTAGTGTCTATAGATATATACGTGCAATGCATGTAATACGGCTCTATATGTACATGTACACACACCAGAACTGTAAACAATAATTGCATTTGAACTTTTAATTACTTAAAATGTTCAGTATTCATGTGCATTTCAAATGCATTTGCTTTATTTGCTATTAACACATGCTATGTAATAATTTTATAATTTAAATATTTTCAGATTTATATATTCCCCTCTATATTTTAGACTCTCCAACACATTTAGACCAAATCCAAAATGGCTTCCATAATTACTATATATGCTCACTACATAGGGTTTAACATAATGATGTCATAAACCCTGCGTAGTTTACAGTCTGCCCACTTTTGAGATTATTTCACGTATCAGGATGGTATGTTTTCTTTGCTTCAGAGGCTTGCACAGTCCCCACAATCTTATCTTATTCCTGTTTAATATTCTGAAACTTGCAGCCAGAAAAGTGTACAAAACACATCAGATGCTCTGAGTCTGTTTTTAGACTGTGTGTGTGTGTCTACAGTGAGGAGCTGGGCGAGTTTATGGAGAGTAAAGGTGCAAGCAGTCCTGGGATTCTCACCCTCACCACCAACCTGAGTAAACCCTTCATGAGACTGGACAAATACCCCACACTGCTCAAAGAGCTCGAGAGACACATGGAGGTGCTGCTGTTTGTATATATGTGTGTGTAGGTTAAGAATTGAAATCATAATATGTTTATTTGCTTAGAGAGAACAGTGATGGGTATTCAAATAGAGGATTTCTACATGTCATAATATTTTGTTTTGCTCTGTGATTATTGGAGACTTAGTTTCTGTTTTGTTCCTGTGCTCTCCTCAGGATTTTCACCTGGACCGCCCAGACATTCAGAAAAGCTTGACTGCTTTCAAGAATCTTTCTGTAAGTCTACCTCAGTTTGATTCGGGTCTAAGAAATATCTCTCTCTGAAATGGTTCAAACATGCAGTTAGTCTTTTGCTGTTAGTGTCTAGTAGTGACATGAATGGGTGGGAATTGGCAGGAAATACGACTCTGCTGTACAAAATGAATGCTTTTGAGGAGAGGTTGTGGAGATACAGTGTTGGGCAATAATTAGTTTAACCAATAATTTAACTCTGTTTCCCAATAGGAATTATGTAGCTTCATTTCATTTGCTCCACGTGCACATATATTTAATCATCTTTTGGTTGGAGTCCATGGCAGTGGTGCTGTTTCTGTCCCTCTGATGGCTCTCTTAAAGGTTCTGTCTAGAACCCTACAACAAAGGGTTTCCCTATTGGGACAACTATAAAACTATAAAACCATTAACCGGTTGAATTGTCAAAGGTGTTGATTAATTTTCCACAACAGCAGCTCCGACAGTAGTAACATGCATTATTGTTTCTATAGAAACAGCTAATTCGCAGGGGCTTGTAGGGCGGACACTCCACCACACACATGGTGTGTAATTGTTGATATGGTGTAGACTTCTGTTATGAGATGCATTTATGACTTCTGCATTTATGGAAGGAGTCTCCAGTGCTTTCAGGCAGAGGATAATGTTCCGGACGCAGGGCTCTGCAGTTTCTCTGTAGCACGACAAGCTGCATCTTTTAGTCTTATTAACGATAAGAGAGAGAAGAATACACTGTTCTTGCTCAGTGTGACTGTTTAAAGCTACAATAACATATGTGATGATAACATGTTTTTGGACGTTCTATACCATTAAATGTAACTATAAATGGATAAATAGTATGACAGAAAAATTGGTAGCATTGGTAGTGACAAATTAGTGTTATATAACAGGAAACACTTTGGGACGTGCTGTTATTGGAATATAATTTTGCGGCACACCACATCACACCACCTCATCGCTGATTATTTCCCTATAACAGCATGACCCATCGTATTTTGTTCTTTACAAAGGACCCTTAAGCAACCATGTTTTAGTTCATGTACCTGCATTTCTCTGAAAGAGAGCTTTGGTGTAGCTTTTTGCAAAGTAGCATAAGTTGTAGTTTACTTAACTACATGTTTACATAACTACAAGTATGTTGCTCAAAGACTGTATCATCCGCCTTTTTTTTTTGCTTTTGTTTGTTTTTTGCTATTTACTGCCCTGCCTCTTGGTCTGTTGGACAACCAGAGAATAGCTGTGAACCTCCTTCTATTTTTCTGAAAAACCATGAGTCAGTTCATCTTAGGATTTTTTTTTCTCCAGAAACATTTATGGCAAAATATAAACAAGACTATAGTTTGATGGAAATATATGTACTTTTTTGTGCTTTATTATTATTATTATTATTATTATTATTAAAATTTCTTAAAATGTACAGAATTAGCCATTTTGTGGATTTTTTTCCCCTCAAAACATGTTATGTTGATCCATGTGCATTTTCTATTTAAAACATAATCCAGATGTTTTAAATAGAAATGGGTTAGCTGGAGTCCGGGGTGTATAGTCTATGTTGGAATAAGACGTGACTATAGTATGGTTTGTTTTGTAAAGGGACTGTGTTAAGAGGTTTGCACGCTTGCAAAATCCTTTGCTTGGCATGAATGTATAAAAATCCTCCATCCCTCTCACACTTTTCTCTTTCTGCATTGTTCTCATGCTGTCTGTCACAGCTCAGCTTATCCCCCCAAACACCTCTTATCATTCTGTTACAGAGAATAGAGAGAAGCACAGAGATGAAGGGAGAGAAAGTGGACACAGTGTGCTATTTCATTAGGACTGGCCACATATGGTCCACTATTGTCCTCGATTTTTATTTTCACTTGCTGTCGTCTCGCACGTTATTGTTGAAGGATGAAATGTTGGAATAGTTGGAATACGGCTTTTGTCTCGCCCATTCGCTTTCACAATAATGACTGCTGGCTAAAAGCCTGTGTTACACTGGAGCAAAGAGGATTGTTGGACCTGGAATACCAATCATAGTAATGTAGGGACATGTAGTGCATCCGGAGGGTTGTCTTGTGTATGATATATATATATTTTTTTGTGTGTGCGCTTGGTCTCAGGCACACTGTCAGGAGGTGAGAAAACGGAAGGAGCTGGAGCTACAGATTCTGACCGAGCCAGTGCGTGGTTGGGAAGGGGAGGGCATTAAGACCCTGGGCACCGTCATCTACATGTCTCAGGTCCTCATGCAGAACCATGGCAGCGAAGTGAGTCTACATACGCACACCACTTCCCTCAAGCACGTCCTGATTTGTCTCTGCATCAACAAGACAAGAGCTTCAATTAAATTTGGTCAGGCAAACGTCAACTTGTGACATCACTTTAAAACCTTTAGTGTTTGTTGTGTTTAGTGTCTTGATTAGCATAATTAAAATTTTTAGTTTTAATTACATGTTACAAGTATACTAGCAGTATAAGTATATCAGCAGTAGCTCCCTGATGTTAAACAGCTAGCCAACATCAAGTAAACCATTTTATTCTGTATTCAAAACTAATGAGTTACTTTTGCTTTCATGCTAGCAGTGTGTGATGATCAGTTTTGACCCCCCCCCCCCTTTTCAGGAGAAGAACGAACGTTACTTCCTGCTCTTCCCCCATGTGCTGCTGGTGCTTTCTGCAAGCCCTCGGATGAGCTGCTTTATCTACCAGGTAACTTAACAAGGAGTGTGTTTGTTGTTTTTTTAAACGAGTGCAGCAGATAGTGTCTGCAGGAAGCCACGGCATTTTTTTTGTTGCTCCACAGGGGAAACTTCCTCTAACAGGGATGGTTGTTAACAAGATTGAAGAAACAAGAAATGCTTTTGAAATATCCGGTGAGTGATTAATTGTATCATTGCTGTTAGATAAGTAGACAAGTACGCACTCACGATTAATAATTCAATTTTGTAATATATGGAATGGTGTGTGTGTGTCCTCTGTAGGGAGTATGATTGACAGGATCCAGGTGATCTGCAATAACCCTCAGGATTTGCAGGAGTGGGTGGAGCATCTTCACCGCCAGACCAGACGCACATCAGCCAGCATTTCCAGTCTAAAACCATGCCATACGGTCAGAACACACACACTCGCAAACACACAGAGTGGACATTCCACATACATAGTCTAAACCTAACAATAAATCGATTTTATTAAATATAAAGTGATGTTATTTACCATCACCATTATAATCATTGATCTGATATGAAGTTTTCTGTAATTTATGATAGGAATCTCAGGTGTCAGCACTTTGTAATGGTCAGTAAGTTTTCCACCAATGGAAAGTCTTGAGGCCAGAGGACTTTGCGCTTTGTGGTTTCTCTGTAACATGTCAAGCTGTAGGGAACAACAGGAACTAACGCATCAATGTCACTATAAAACTGATTAAAAATGTGACATGTCACTCTTTAATTAATAGAAAAAAAAATATTTGTAGTGTGCAGATTAGATGGTGTATCTAAATATTTTCATCTCAGCAATGTTTTGTGTGATTCCTCCCCCCAGCTCCCCTCTCACCCGCCCACCCCTTCGAGACACTCGGAGAGCCGGGGAGCCTACCACACCCTCCCTCACCCCTCGTCCTACTGCACCCCACACAGCACCATGATGTGGGGACCCTTGGAGCCACCAAAAACCCAGAAACCATGGAGCCTGAGCTGTCTGCGACCAGCACCACCATTAAAAGCATCAGCAGCTCTCTGTTATAAAGAGGTTTGGATACTGGAATGGTTGCTACATTGATATTAGAAGTTAATATACACCTGTGTGCAGTTAAAGAGTCATGTGAGCTCAGTATAGATAGAGTTTGTTCGAGAACATACCTAAGCAAAGAGCATCATTAAGACCAAGGAGCTATTGAAAAAGGTTTGGTTATAAATACAGGTGCATCTCAATAAATTAGAATGTCATGGAAAAGTTCATTTATTTCAGTAATTCAACTCAAATTGTGAAACTCGTGTATTAAATAAATTCAATGCACACAGACTGAAGTAGTTTAAGTCTTTGGTTCTTTTAATTGTGATGATTTTGGCTCACATTTAACAAAAACCCACCAATTCACTATCTCAACAAATTAGAATACTTCATAAGACCAATAAAAAAAAAAACATTTTTAGTGAATTGTTGGCCTTCTGGAAAGTATGCTCATTTACAATACTTGGTAGGGGCTCCTTTTGCTTTAATCACTGCCTCAATTCGGCGTGGCATGGAGATGATCAGTTTGTGGCACTGCTGAGGTGGTATGGAAGCCCAGGTTTCTTTGACAGTGGCCTTCAGCTAATCTGGATTTTTTGGTCTCTTTTTTCTCATTTTCCTCTTGACAATACCCCATAGATTCTCTATGGGGTTCAGGTGTGGTGAGTTTGCTGGCCAGTCAAGCACACCAACACCATGGTCATTTAACCAACTTTTGGTGCTTTTGGCAGTGTGGGCAGGTGCCAAATCCTGCTGGAAAATGAAATCAGCATCTTCAAAAAGCTGGTCAGCAGAAGGAAGCATGAAGTGCTCCAAAATTTCTTGGTAAACAGGTGCAGTGACTTTGGTTTTCAAAAAACACAATGGACCAACACCAGCAGATGACATTGCACCCCAAATCATCACAGACTATGGAAACTTAACACTGGACATCAAGCAGCTTGGGCTATGAGCTTCTCCACCCTTCCTCCAGACTCTAGGACCTTGGTTTCCAAATGAAATACAAAACTTGCTCTCATCTGAAAAGAGGACTTTGGACCACTGGGCAACAGTCCAGTTCTTCTTCTCCTTAGCCCAGGTAAGACGCCTCTGACGTTGTCTGTGGTTCAGGAGTGGCTTAACAAGAGGAATACGACAACTGTAGCCAAATTCCTTGACACGTCTGTGTGTGGTGGCTTTTGATGTCTTGACCCCAGCCTCAGTCCATTCCTTGTGAAGTTCATTCAAATTCTTGAATCGATTTTGCTTGACAATCCTCATAAGGCTGCGGTTCTCTCGGTTGGTTGTGCATCTTTTTCTTCCACACTTTTTCCTTCCACTCAACTTTCTGTTAACATGCTTAGATACAGCATTCTGTGAACAGCCAGCTTCTTTGGCAATGAATGTTTGTGGCTTACCTAGTGAACCAAACTGAGAGACCATTTTGAAGGCTCAGGAAACCTTTGCAGGTGTTTTGAGTTGATTAGCATGTCACCATATTCTAATTTGTTGAGATAGTGAATTAGTGGGTTTTTGTTAAATGTGAGCCAAAATCATCACAATTAAAAGAACCAAAGACTTAAACTACTTCAGTCTGTGTGCATTGAATTTATTTAATACATGAGTTTCATAGTTTGAGTTGAATTACTGAAATAAATGAACTTTTCCACGACATTCTAATTTATTGAGATGCACCTGTATATCCCAAACTTTAAACATCTTGCAGGGTGAGAAATCCAATATTAAAATGTGGAAAGAATATGGCACAACCATGATTCTGCCTAGAGGAGGCTGTCTCACAAAAATTCAGTGACTAGGTAAGAAGGGCGCTTTGGAGACGCAACCAAGAGGACAAGGTTAACGTGCAACACAATGCTACCACCACCATGCTTCACTGGAAGGAAGTTCAATTTTAGACAAGATAGTAGGATATTATTTTCCCAAACAAAATGGCTCATCCTCCCAAACACAATTCTGTGTGTGATAAAATATTGGCACACTTTGGGCCTCCATTACTGCAGCTTAACAATCTTCTTCTCAATCTTCTCATGCTCTGTACTTTGCCTGTGAGGTAGGCAAGTGGCCATGCATATTTTGATGGGCATTGTAAGCGCAATCTCTATATACATATTACACAGCGTCCATATTTATATTGATTTCTTGTATTGCAGAAACTGCTATGATGATGGATCTAGTTTTATTCAACAATCAATCCATTCATTTACTTGCTCATACTAGCCATAATGCATTGCTTGAAAAATTTTACATGTAGTTTATGAATAGAATTGATGTACTATTCTTCTGTCTTTGCACAGGATCTCAGCAAAAGCCCCAAGAGCGTGAAGAAGCTTCTGCACAAACGCAAAGACAGGAAGCCTTCAGATGAGGAGTTTTCCATGAGGAAAAGTATGTAGATGCATGTCATGTTGAGAGCTTATGCTTTAAGGTTTTTTTGATGCATTCATTATTATACACTGCATATATATAATATTATTTTGTGTATCAAATGTTCTTGTCCCATATCCCATTCAGGCACTGCAGCCCTGGAGGAGGATGCACAGATCCTAAAAGTAATAGAGGCATATTGCACAAGTGCCAAGACAAGACAAACACTCAATTCAAGTAAGAGCATGCCATAAACGAGCTTGTTAAGCTTGATTCTTTGAAATGCAATTGCTCATTTCCCCTGAATTTCTTTATAACACATACAGGGTTGCGTTAATCTTTCTTTTTTTTTTTCCTGACAAAAGCCACTCGTTATGAAAACATGACAAATAAAAATGGACAATGATGGTCATCAGAGACTGTTTCATTGTAGTGAAACCCTAGTATACATACTGAATGATGCCTTTTTTTTTAGTTGTTTGTTTAGTGTTCAGCATTGTTGAGCACTATTATTTCCCCACATGTCCCAGTTGATACCTAATCTGGATGGTGAAATGCACAACATTTTATTTACCATGATCCTCTGACTTGGTGGTGTATGGCACATGGAATTAAAAACACAACAATTGGCTAGTGATTGCAGTTTTTAAAATGAATTAATGAACAACAATTTGTATCCATTAAAAAAAAAAAAAAAGTTAGTTGCTGTTAACACTGTCTGTGTTTTGGCGCGTCCACCATACAAGTACCTGTGAATGAGCTGATATTATAGAAACAATAACATAGTAGATCAAAAGCACTGTCAGACCTGCCATTATAGAAAATGAATCTATATCTTCTGACTAATCAGATTCAAGAATTCATCAGCCACTGTGGTATAAAGTATTTTTATGATGCTGATGATTGATGATGACCCTGTGGAGCTGTTACTAGTTGGTCATCCACTAGTTGGACTCTGTGGAGCTTGTCTTTATTAGCCCTTCTCATAAGTGGACATTTCTGCTGGGCTTGAATTTCTGGTGCCACTCGAACAGCATGCATTTGACTGGCTTTATTGTGCAGAGTCTTGGAACCATATTTAAACCTAGCAATGCTACTATATGAATGCTGTGAAGAATAATGACATCTTAGTCATCAAACTATTTCTGCTGTCTCAACGTCATTTGTGGCACAGCATCTGCCGGTCTAAAGGAAATCAACGTTGTGCTTCATCCTGTAATCTTCTTTCCACTATTTTTCTTACCTCGTGTCTTGCATTAACTGTTATTTAGCAACTATTATTTAGGGATTCTGCTCTTCTTTGTAACAAATCTGATTTTAACAACTTGCTTTGTTTTCTGTCTCTTTTTTTCCTCATTCACTTCCTTTTCCTGTTTTTCTGTGCTCCATTGCTTTCACTTCCGCAAATGTCCCATTATTTCTATTTGATTTGAACATGCTTTCATTTCAATGTTAAAATAAATTGTTTTGGCCCTTTTTTTGGCCCACCATAACAATACCTTTGCTTTTTGGTTGGTTTGCTTCACCCCCAACACCCTCCCACCACTTCTTTTTGATTGGTTTGATCTTTTGACCCGCCCCAAATCCATTAGCATGGCAGGGCACTGATTTGATGCATAATCACGTGCTGGCTGACGTCGGCCAGTCGCGTGTGGAGGCTGCAGGTTGCCGTGCCAGTTTCTTGCGCCTGGAACTATCGTCTGACCAATCAGAAGACTCGGACTATGACAGTATATGGACAACCCATAGTTACAGGATGGGTTCAACCTCTCGTAAGGGTTACTGCAAATAAACATGCTTTGAAAATTAGAGTTCCTTTGTTGTGAATGCACCCATCTTGATTGTTTTTTGTCCTCATAGTCTTGGTGTTAGAGGTCGATTTCTCTATTGACTAGCTGCCTCTTTCCTTGCATTTCTTTTTGTATTCCAGTTTATTTTAATATTATACTTGTCTTTGTGACTCTGTGTGTGTGTGTGTGTGTGTGTGTGTGTGTGTGTTTCAATATATAGTTGTCTCTGCCACTAGGTTATATCATGCTTTAGATTTAATTGTACATCTCAAGTAATCTCAAGCTTCATGGGTCAAGTTTCCAGCATTTCATATGCAAAGCTGTAGACAGATTTGTAAAATCTGCGGAAATATATCGGCTTCAGCGTTATAAAATGTTGTGCTTTAGAGATTTGTGGGTAGAAGGGAGATATGATCATGGATGCCTGCAAATGGAATCAGATTTGTTGGATTAACAAGTATTATTTACTGATTTTATGTGCTGTATTTTAATGTAATGTGAAATATATTTTCTTGACTGAGGTTGTCACTCTTTTGTTCATCTTCTTAAGCATTGTCACCTGAAACAGCAGTAAGTTAACGATCATTATCCGGATGACTTCCTCCAACTGTGACATTTGAAACCTCAGGGTTTTTTTTCTATCCTTTTTTCTGTAACAGGTTCAAGGAAGGATTCAGGGCTGCATATGCTTTTCCCTGAAGAGGAGAAGATCATTGTAGAAGAAATAAAGAGCAATGGTCAGACAGTGATTGAAGAGAGGTAGGAATAGCATTTAAAGAAAGACTACACAAAAAAAAAGACACTAAAAAGTATTTTTATGATTATATCCATTCAGCGATATTCATTTAAGAGTGAGGACTGTTCAAAATATGACAATGATCACTGCAGAGAAACCAAGTCAACTGAAGATCCCACTGGAACATATGAACTAGTATTGAACACATTACAGGGAAAAATTATTGCATCATAAAATGTAAGAGCCAATCAGATTCTTATATGTAAATACAGTCCATGCAACACCAGTTTATCAGGGGGTGGGAGTGGGGTTATTTTCAATTTGCATGGAATCTGGATTTAAGCGTAAAAGCCCATGTTATGCCATTTTCTGGTGCATAATGACATTTTTGCACTTTCAGTTTCAAGCAGTTTATTATTTAATTTAAAAGCATGTTTTCTGTGACTAGATACGGTTTGAGTTTTAATTATTGTACTGTACTGTAATCATTTTCATCAAAGGAGTTTGGTGGACACTGTTTATGCACTGAGGGATGAAGTTCAGGAACTCAAGCAGGTACATTTTTATGTTTTATGATGAAATATGTTTCAGTTGATGCAATTTCAAGATTGATGTTTAACAGGAAATCACGCACATCATGCATATTCTCACAGTTCTTTAAATCCTGGAAGTCATGGACAATTAAATTTTATTTTTCAGTCATGGAAGAGTTTCAGAAAATTATACAATATGGACTATGTTTTTGAAAAGTCTGTGTACTTTTTAATTATCCACACATTACCGACACTTTAAAGAAGCTAATTTTGGTTTACTGGTGTAAAGGACAGATGTGATGGACATGTCATATTTGCAGCATTGTGACAAATAGTAAGATAATTAAAAAAAAAAGCTGTGATAGAAAGGGCATTTTTGTGTGGGGATCCTTCACATCTATTTGAGTCACACAGATTCATACAGACTTAAAAACTTAATTTATTTTACAAAAGTGTACATGTTCATTACAATTTTTATGAATTAATCAAGAGCCTGTTAAACAGAAAACAAAATATGAGATGCATTTAAAATGGCTGGAATATTCTAGCCATTTAGCAGGCACTGCTGAGCTTTAATTGCTTGTGAATAGATATCTGGTGCCGTGACCCGGGTTATTTAAATTTTATCTCTCCAGGATAACAAGAGGATGAAGAGCAGTTTGGAGGAGGAGCAGAAAGCAAGAAAAGAGCTGGAGAAGATCGTCAGAAGAGTATTGAAGAACATGAATGACCCTTCATGGGATGAAACAAACCTGTAAAGTTCAGTGAAGATCGTTATGCATGTGGTCCATGAAAGCACGGACAGAGGATTAAAAAAAACAAACAAAAAAAACACTGTAAAACTGAGAACAGCATGATGCAGCTGAAGAACTAGGCATAACTTTGGACCAAGAAAGCCTTTTCAGCTGAGCATAGACTTGAAGGTAATGGAGATACTAACAGGCTGGAATGGATCCAGTCACTGAGTAAAGGCTCTTTAAGTTTGCCAGTGCCAAATTTGCTGGTCTTTGCCAAATAGTCTCTGAACTGCAAGAATAAATCAAGGAACAAATATTAAAACAAGTGGCCAAATACAGCTTATGGGTTTGCCTTAATTTTTTTAAACGTTTTAAGAAAAATACACTAATATATAATTATTGTTAAGTATGAGTTACTCTGTAACTTTAGAAAAAAAGTTTCCTATTCACTGCGGTCATTGCCATCACATCCTTTCTGTACCACTGACGGCATGTACCAGCATGTACCATTTTTGCAAATAATCCGATGTCACATGGTTCTCAGTTTGACCGCAAACTGGGAGTCTCAGGGAGTCCTTGAATAAAGAAAATCTTTCCGTCAGGATCTTCTTAGTAATCTGTAGCAACACTGTGAAAAAGCAGATTTTCAACAGGAAAACACAGCAGGTACAGTACTGTAAACATTCAGAGGAAACAGAGTTTTCTAAAACCTTTTTTTTTAAAAATTTTTTTATTTTTTATTTTTTATTTTTTCTAATTAATTTTGTAAATTACCTTCTTTTCTTTTTCTCTGGTCAGCTTATACTTTAGCACTAGCCAAGCAATTACTTCTTTTTTTTTTTTTTGTTACTGTTTGTGATATTTTTAATTGGTTGTTTTCTGCTAATGAATTTGTATAAAAAAAATCTATATTTCAAAAGTGCAGATGTTTTTTTTTTTTTTTTTTTTTTTTTTTGTTTTTTTTTTTTTTGTTTTTTTTTTTGGGGGGGGGTGGGGGGGGGGATTCCATTTCCAAAACTTCCTTGGCATTTTGTCTGCAATTCCAAGACCAATTTAAAGACAAGTACATATGCAACAGATATTTTTAATATGCAGCTCTACTAACTGGCAACTCAACACTCTTACATGTCATCTGTCTAATTTATGTATTTAAATGAAATGAAAATGTCTACTGCAAACATTGTTGATTCTGTTCCATTGTCTATGTACCATTTTTCACCAGGAATATTTCTAATAATTGCTTCCTAATGTACTTACTTACTTTCTTGGCTTCTCCTACATTTCTATTCATTCTGTTCTGCTCTTTCAATGACTTCTTTAATCTATATGATAAATTATGTGAATTTAAATAAAGCATTGCTTATTTATCCTTTAAAATCTCTGTGATCTGGACATTTGTGCTAATGGATTCTAGCACACTTTAGTACTCTGGCACAAAAGTCCCTCCCTCCAAGGACACTGCAACAGCGAAATGGTATCGTTATGTAATATTATGATTCGGAAAGTTCCTTTTGTCCATGATTTGGTTCCACACAAGCAGTAACACATCTGTCTCCAGATTAAGAAACACTGCAATGTTTTAATTGATTGAATTTGTAGAATTAGCGCAGTGAGCTACCGATTGGATCAGAAGTTAGCACCCACATCTCAGCTATAGTTAGTAATGTAACTAAATAAAGTAAAAACTATAAGGTAAGTATGTCATGTAAATAAATTTTAGTAAGTGAAGTAAGGTTAGTATTTAATGGTAAGGTTGTTGGTAAGTAATGTTAGTAAGAAAAATAAGTAAGTAAAATAGAGTAAATAAAGTTGGTAAGAAAATGAGGTAAGTACTGTTACTAGGTAAAGTAAGGTATGTAAGAAAAGTAATGGAAGTTTGGTTAGTAAGCCAAGTAAAGGAAGTGAAGTGAAGTAAGTAAGTAAGGTCATGAATGTAAACTTACTAAGCAAAATCAAAGCAGCCTAGCATTGGTTTTCAAACTCTTGAATCTCTCAGGCATCCCCAGACCTTTAGAGCACTTCCTTGGAACTGCAACTTTTGCAACTTTTTTCACTCTCCTCTCCCATTGCTTTTATTAAATGTTATTGATAACTTTTTGAAAAAAAATATTTTTAAGAGTAGGTTTAACTGGCCACACTTATGCTCTTACTCAATCACAGAAATGTACGTTTACTTCTCTACATTCTGTGGCGTTCCGTTACTCCGTTATTGTTAAATGTTAATGAATATTGGTATGTAGTTTTAATGATTAGTTTATATCATGTATAATGAGGTCGCGAATCTCGCGATACGCTGCAGTCGTCTGAATGCGGACGCAATAACCACACACTTTTTCTTCTGTTCTGTTCCATAGTCTGTTCTTTTGTTCTCTGTTTTCTTGTTTAAATGCAGATGCTGACAAGTTTGTGTTGTTAACATGTTAAGACAGTCAACTGAAAATGACAGGTTGTGTGTTATTGTACCCATCACAGGACTGGGATACGCTGCTTCGACTTGAGCCCAGGTTTTATATCATATAAACAGAACAGACTTTCAAGGAGAGGTGTGACTTGCAGTTCTCCATGTAGTCTGAGATTCAGGATTTTCTTTTCACTTCAATCAAAAGTAACTAGTAACTTGCTACTTGAGTAGTCTTCTCATTGGATACTTATTTACTATTATTCAAGTAATTATTAACATTATTACTTTTACTGTTACTTGAGTAATTATTTTTATAAATAGTTTTACTTGTACTTGAGTAAAATGTTTGGCTACTCTACCCACCTCTGGTTGTACTCTATCCCTTCATCACTTACTGTGCATTTATAGTTAAAGCTTTTGTCTTGTCCCTATGGGTGAACCCTGAAATAGGTCCTGTGTAGAACCATACAGTGTTTCACTTTAAGACAGGGCTTCAAGTAGAACATACGTCCAAAGTTTGTGGACACCTGACCATGACACCCATATGTGCTTCTTGAACATCCCATTCCAGATTTCGTCCGTGGTTTCTATTATAATAGCATCCAGTCTTCTGGGAAGGCTTTCCACTAGATTTTGGAGCGTGGCTGTGGGGATTTGTGCTCATTCAGCCACAAGAGCATTAGTGAGGTTAGACACTGATGTTGGGCGAGGAGGCTTGGGGTGCTGCGGAGTTCTAGTTCATTCCAAAGGTATTCAGTTGGATTGAGGTCAGGGTTCTCTGCAGGACACTCGAGTTCTTCCACTCCAACCTTGACAAAACATGTCTTCATAGAGCTCACTTTGTGCACAGGGGCATTGTCATGCTAGAACAGGTTTGGGCCTCTTGGTTCCAGTGAAGGGAAAATGTAATGCTACAGCACACAAAGACATCTTATAAAGTTGTGTGCTTCCAACTTTGTGGCAACAGTTTGGAGAAGAACTGCATATGGGTGTGATGGTCAGATGTCTACAAACCTTTGGCTATATAGCGTATTGAGGAAGTGAAGAACCCTTAACAGAAGGAACTGCCTCATAAAGACATAAAGACAAAAAACATTTGACAGGCAGTTTATATCTATTCCTTGTTGCCCATGAGACTATTGGTTCAAGATTGAATGACCTGCTGGGATCCAAAACGTCTAAAGTAAATATAACTAAAGTATTATAAAGCTGGCATTTGTCAATTCTGACCACAATTTACCTTGTAGAATGGAAACCGTTTCCCTGCACATTTTTTTAATGGTAATTATTATACCATTTCAGTTCACCATAGCAGTTTAGCTTACCTTTAGGCAAATGACTGTTCAGGGCTAGCATCAATAGAGCATGTAGCATCAATAGCATCAGCAGCAATAGAGCATAGACTGCTTCTGAATGAGATTTGAACAAATGTACAGTGGGGATGATGAGCTGAGATCAGCAGTTCTGGCTGCTTTGTATCCCTAGGTGTTTTTCTCTTCCAAACCCCATTTTGTCACATGAACCTTTTTGCTCTGCCCAAGAATATTGGCTTGGCGTAAGCATTCCTGGAGCACTTCTTGTTAATTCCTCTATTGTTGCTTTGCTAGGCATTGTATGTGGCTAATCCAGATTTGAGGTGGAAGCTGTGGAGCCAAGATGGTTTGTATGTGGATTTCAGCTTGGGAGAATCCATGTACACACAGGGAGTGGCCAGCAAATGCAGGAGGACATTGGTGGGATTTGGGAACAGCGTGTTATCTGATGTTGACTTGGATTAAGCAGTCTACATTTTGTTCTGCCGATTTTTTCCCCTTCTTTCACAGCTCATATTAGTCTATATATGGCTGGATAACTCTAATGATTAGGCTCACTGGATGTGAGGCATGAGGGAATATACCTTGGGTTGGACACCAGTCCATGGGATGGCAGCAAGGACACACATTCACATTTAGGGGTAATGCCAATCCAGGCATGTTTTTGGGAAGTGGGTAGGAACCAGAGAACCCAGAAAAAACCCATGTGTACATGGGGAGAACATGCAAAACACCACCCTGACAGTAACCCCAAGCTCAGGATATGAACTAAAGTTATCTGGTAGAATTAAACTCTTTCCATTTACCATGTAATCAGAAATGCTTTTATTTAAAAAAAAAAAAAAAAAAAAAATCCCTTTCTCCCCATTCTCCAGGGGTTTCCTCTGGGTTGTCCGGTTTCCTCCCCCAATCCAAAGACATGCGTTGTAGGCTGATTGGCATTTCCAAATTGTCTGTAGTGTGTGAATGGGTGTGTTATTGTGCCCTGTGATGGGTGGGCACCCCATCCCGGGTGTCTCCCGCCTTGTGCCCTGAGTTCCCTGACATTGGTTTCAGGCTCCCTGTGACCCTGTGTAGGATAAGTGGTACGGAAAATCGATGGATGAAAAAAAATCCCTGTTGTATTTGAGGTTGTCCCAGGAAACATTCTGTATTGAAATATTTAATACATTAATAATACCTTTTTCTCTATTCAACTGCAATTGCTATTTTTTGTAGTTGCATTGGTTCCTATGTCTTCCTAGTTGCAGGTGTGACAACTGTTTGTGTGTGGGTGTGAAATGTGAAAAGATGTGTTTTCCCTCATAGTGCTACATCCACCTTCTGCCTATTATAACAAACAATGAGCAGAATCAAAAGATTCAAAAGACACGCGATCCTCAGGGATAGTGAGCCATTGTGTGAGATTTTAATCGCTGGCTATGGCCCAGGCGGAAAGAAGGCAGGTTCTTTTTGTATGGGCACTGAGGCGATGGTGACATTTGGGGGAGAGAATGACGTTCTGAAGACATTTACATGAGGACAAAGCCTGTGGCGGCGAAGGAAAACAAGAAAGTGAAAGAAAATGTTAGCTGTCAATTAATTGGGCCTGGCTGGCTGGCTTCAGCTGCAGGTAGACACTGTGTGAGATGAGTAAAGATTAATGGCTTCTTTTCTTTTCAGAAACACCTTTAAAGCCAGAAAGGGATGTAGGTCTACAAAAGAGGTGTAACCACAGAACCATGAATAGGTGCTTCACTTAAAATCAGGGTTACCATTTTTGATGAAGTGTTTAAGATGACACAGCAGTGTGCATGAGAGCTGACCTGGAAACAGTTTTGACTGGTGCACCTTATATTTGCAGCACAGACGCACTGATCCTAAAGCTGTCTGTAACTTCAAAGAGAAATTGTTTCTTTATTCCCCTCACAATAGCAGCGTTTGGTCAAAGCCGGCCTGCCGATAGCTTAGTTCCTATTCATAAGCATACAGAACGAACGACAACAGTCTATTCACACTTTCTCTCTCTCCGTCTCTCTCTCTCTCCCTCTCTCTCTCTCCCTCCCTCCCTCTCTCTCCCTCTCTCTCTCTCTCCCTCCCTCTCTCTCTCTCTCTCTCTCTCTCTCTCTCTCCCTCTCTCCCCATACATATACACCTGAGGATTTGGGATGTATATACCGTGCTTTTATTGCGTTGACAAGTCAATTTCATTCTTTTTATGGATGCTGGCCGGCCCTCATTGACTCACAATGGGAAGCATGTAATTTTGCAGATGTTGGTGAAAAGCTCAAATGTCAGCCTCTTTTCAGACGGCCGCTGCTGCCTTTGCCCACGAATGAATAATGTATCATTCACCTTTGTCTAGAGTTTAATATTCGTACATGAGTACAAAGGCGCATAAAAAACATGCAGAAAGAGCGTCTTAATTTATCGTCGAGCCTCTGCGATAAGGACGAACTCCATGGTCGGGTTTCCTTAACAAGAACATGAAGGAGGAGGTTTTAGTGTCTTATACCTCTGTGTCTGTTGAGATGAGAACAAAAGAAATCTCTGCTTGACTGATGGCCTCTGGGTCAAAAGAACTACTGTTCATGGCTGAAGTTGAGGAAAAGAGGATAAGAAGCAGAATATACACCTACACCTCTGCTGCTACGTTGCTGTGCTCTCTCCATTTCCCTAAATTCTCCCAGTTCTGACTCTGAATTTTGTTAAAATGCAGAACATTTTTGAAATGTAACAACATATACTTTGGTGGAAATTGGACTTGACTGATGATTAATTTATTCATTCATCCTTAGTAATTCATTCACCCTTTATCATGAGCAACATGCTCATGGGTTCATTGGATCATTAAGGATCCCTGGCTTCCTAAAGGGGTTCTACTAGTAGCCCACTGTTTATATAGAAACATTTTCCAGAAGTACAAGCAAAAGAACCCTTATGGGTCCTTGAGTAAGTAAGGCCTAAAGCCTAAACCAGCTGAAATGAACTGTGCCTCACTGTATACGTAATGCATGCACTCACTGAGCACTTTATTAGGAACACCTACTCATTCATGCAATTATCTAACACTGGCTGTTTTCAAACCAAGACTAAAGACCTACCTCTTCACCAAGGACTCAAACAAACTCTAATTACTTGTACTGTTTTCCTGTCGTACTGTGTCTGCCTTTCTAACCAGAAACTTTGTGCTCCAGATTTCATATCAGTTCAGATTACCACCTGGATCTATCTCCCTCCCTGTTCATCCTCTCTCTTCCCTGACTTTAAGTCACAATAGCACTAACATAAAAACTAAAAAACTACTCTGTTCATAATTCTCCGTCATCTCCTCTCTTAGTTACTCAGTGGAGCACATTCACTTTTAATGCACAGTTTTATAATCGCTCACACACCAGACAAAATGCAGGGTAAGAGACAGAATAGACTGCATTGTGTTCCACTGAAAGCCAGAGAGACCTGGCTGCCATCGATAGGCCATGTTCTCAATGGCCGCAAGTCACCACGGACGGTTAACAAAAGCGACCGGCAGCATAATTGTAGTGCTCCGAAACCATTAAGGTGGCTTTATTTTTTTTCTTCCACCAGCCAGGATCAATCAGGTGTATACACCCCCCACGCACAGGTCTCCTATACACCATCCCCTACTGCTCATGGCCCACTGAGCCCATGTGCTCCATGCCAGGCTCCATTCTATGGCCTGCCATCATTTAGATTTCACTTGCATTGTGTTGCAAGGCTGCAACCAGTCTGCGCTCTCTCTCTCTCTCTCTCTCTCTCTCTCTCTCTCTCTCTCTCTCTCTCTCTCTCTCTCTCTCTCTCCCCGCCATCGTGTCATTAATTTTTAGCCTTTTCAGTTTTACAAAAAGATGAAAAGGAAGAAAACAAGAGTGAGCTCTTTAGCTATGTTTACTGGGCAAAATAGCACTGCAATCATTTTCTCTCTCTCTCTCTCTCTCTCTCTCTCTCTCTCTCTCTCTCTCTCTCATCGGTGGTTTACTCTAAAAAGTCTTTTCCTGTTTGTGTATTGAAAGGAAGGTAATAAAAGCTTTTCAATAGGCGCGTATAAAAAGGAGAGAGAGAGGGAGAGAAAGAAAAGAGAAAATAGAAAAGAGCCTTCAGGGGGTTGGCCAAAAGGCTTCTATTCTTCGGCTGGTAATCAAATTGAAGCTGAAATGAAATGGGGGATTCTTATGAAAATGGCTTTTGTTGACTAAGATGTCTGGTAATTCATATACAATACACACCCTTTTGTGCAGTTAATAATTTATTCATGGAAAGGAAGAGGTGGAGACGACCATGCAACCAGAGCATGGTTAGGTTATGGTGGATAAAAAGCAACACGATGACTGATTTGCTCAGTTGCTGAAGCATGTACACTCTATCCTTCATTCTCTCTCACTATCTTTATCTACCTTTATCTCTCTCCTTCTCCGATTCAGTGATCTATCTTCTCCAAACTTCTGAACCTCCTCATATCTGTCTTCACTCTGGACCTTTCAGGAGTAAGGAGGAACCTGAGGTACCTGTGAGTCCTGCGCATATTCCATGCAAGTGCTGCTGTGAGAGGAGGATCTCAGGATGAAGGAACAGAGGGAGGGAGAGAGACAGGAGGGAAGGAGGGAACATGTGGGAGGGAGCACCTCACATGGACACTGGATGCTGTCAAGCCGGAGGCAGAGAAGCCGTTCTGTCTCTTTCACTTGCATGCACACACACTCACTGCGACTTTCAGGAGCCTTTTGAGAGTTTTATCAGCCGTGATGGAGAGGAAAGTGGAGGAAACTCTTGTGGACTTTACCTTCATAAAGGCAGAGGACAAACGTTCATAGAAACAAAGCAGGATGGAAAGTGAGTACCATGTGTTACTCTGAGAGCTGTGTGGTGAATCGGGTGAACTTATGGTTCTATGAGCTGATGCTTGAAAGTTGTAATGGCTAATTTAGATGCTTATAAACTGTATGTGCTGGAGGTGTAGCATGTTAAATGATGACTTACTGATATGTATTTATTACATATTACCGTGATCTATATGTAAATTTGCAAAAGGAAAAAATAATATGATGCATGCAAATCTTTTATTGTTACTGTGAAATGAAGCGTCAGTACTATGTTGTGATAGATTTGGTGATTATTTTGCTGTCATCTTTATTGGGTATTTTAATGAATGAATTTATATGAAAATGAAAATCAAGTGGATTTTGCTCACAAGGCACCATTACATGATCTTTCTTATAGCTGCCAATTTGAAGTTATTCCCTTTCAGATGTGTTTCAGACACTCATGGTGCAACACGGTCTTCTGGTCTTCTCACTTCTCACAGCATGTTACGCAACATGTTAGAGTGAGTTATAGCAAAGGAACTCCTATAGAATCATCTCCCCCATATGAAAATTATTACACAGAAATAAAAAGCAAAACATGATCCTATATCAGCATTTGATGTTGTAGCTTAGGTTAGACACCAAATAATTTACTGACCAGGTTAAAAAAAAAAAAACAACAACTCAAAACCATTAGACATACTGCCATACGATTTAACTTCCTAATGGGTATTGGATGCGCTTTCCATTAATCATTTTCTCCATTAGGATTTCATCAAGGTCCACATCTGAAGGTCCAAAATCCAAAATATTGCATCTTTATGGAATATTCACCAGTTACAAAACTATGAATATCAGTAATTTGTGGTTTCCTTGCAGACACCATAAGTGCAGCAGAAGTCCATTTGGTACACAAAATTCCCATTAAACCACAGCCTACGACAAGGTCACCATTTGGACTCTTGCACCTCTTGTTTAAAAACATTAAACATGGCAAGAATTGATATTAGGACCATTTACACCATTTACACCATTTGTCACTAACCATTAGCAACCAATAGAAACCAACAAGAACCTTTAATTAATTAAAAATTTTTTAGCAAAGTTTATTTTTTATTTATTATTATTTTTTTAAATAAAGATTTTTAAGCATTCCTCCTGGATTCCTCCTAAAACAGAAGTTCAGCTCTGACCATCTCACTAAATATGCAACCTGTCATGACACTAAGTCTGTTTCCAAGTAGCCAGGGACTGGAGTCTATCTCAGTTTATGCAAAACAATATTTGGTCAAGGCTTTAGAGGTTGTCCCTCCTGATAGTTGTATTGACTTTTACTTTGGCGGAAGCTGAGATGGATAGAAAAGAATATTGATTTCAAAGCTGCTTCTCTTTCTTGTATTTTCTAATAGGATCCGCAGTTGTAAGGTGGTATAGTGAAGTGGGCATGCAGAGACCAGTATAGAAAAATAATGAAAAGAGGGTAAAAAAAAAAAAAAAAAGGATGCAAGGAGAAGGTAAAGTGGCTCAGGGATGTACTCTTACCCATGAGACCCTGGGATGTATTGTGACTTCTCTCACAATATTATATTACATTATATTACTTACAATATATAATTTTTCTCCCAAATATATCGACTGTTCAAGGTTGGGCATTCCAAATATACAATAACTGCAATTGTCCAAGTTATGACTCATAATTACTCATAGTCGCCTAAAATAAAATACTATCTGTGACCAGTGGATTAACCTCTAACCAAGATATCACAGGCATAAATATGTCTAAAATGTATGACCCTTCATATCGGTTAAGGCTATGAACAACTAATAAAGCTCATCCAGCATTAATGAGTGGAGGAATGCATTGAAAATTATGTTTGTTAAGTGAAAATATACAAATACAATTGTGCATTAAGGATGGCAAGGTGGTGCTGTTGCCGCCTCACAGCTATAGGGTCCTGGGCTCAATCCTGAGCTTGGACTTGTCTGTGTGGAGTTTCACATGTTTTCTCCATGTCTACCTGGGTTTCTGGAGTTCTCTGGTTTCCTCCCTTCTCCCAAAAACATGCCAGTAGGTGGACTGTTCACTCTAAATTGCCTCTAGATGTGTGTGTGAACGTGTGTTCATGATGCCCTACAATGGACTGGTGTCCCATCCAGGGTGCATTTCCCACCTCGCTTCCAGTGTTCCCAGATAGGCTCTGGATCCACCACAACCCTGACCAGGATAAAGCGGTTAATGAAAAGACTCCAGGCTCCCCCATGATCCTGTGTAGGATAAGCGGTATGGATGGATGGATGGATAGGGTTGCTCTTCAAACCATGACACACTATTAGCTAATAAGCAGAATCTACATGGGTTCAAAATGAATAAATATTTTAGGCAAGAACCCCCCTTAAAATGTTAGTTTAGGACAAGGACTGGCAGAACAGAGTTCAGAGGCAGTCACAGATGTTCTGATGCTGCAGTACCATGTCAAGCTGCTGCCCCCTTCTGACAAGTGTGGTTAAGACAGATACCTGGAGAACCTCAGTCCTACACATTTGAATGTTTTCCCTGCTCACACAATCACTTACCCACTGTTAACGAACTGATTAGTTGAATCAGATGTGTTGGGAGCAAGTAAAAATCTATAATGTGCAGTACAGGGTATTCCAGGACCAAGGTTTGGAATCTGTGGACAATCTCTCCAGGTATTCAAAATGGTTCCCTATTTCATAGAAATACTATATCTTGCAAGTGCATAAATGGAATTCTGGACAAGCTAATACAGATGCTTTGGAGTGCATGGAATTTCACGAGTGTGCTGGATAATCTTTGTGCTTTCAAACATGAATCAAAAGGGTAAAACAAAAAGAGAATAATACAATATGTAGTGAACAGGGTGTGGTTTGGGGCACTGAGCTCATTTTGGAGTGATTTGAACCAGATACCGCACTGTTTTCCTATTTTAACACACCCATATTAAATACATCCAAAACACCTTGAACGAGATGTTGGGAACTGAGAATGTGCTTGATTGAGAAAGGTTGAATCTAGGTCTGAGTACACATTATAATTTGTGTTGCATGTCATTTGTGTGAAGTGTTGCTGTGCTGTGACGTAGCCTAAATGCAAAGGCTCAACTGTAGTACATAGTGCAAGTCACCCTGATGACCAGCAGGTGGCAGTGTTGAATTACAAAACAGTCTGAAGAAACCAGTGTTCCTAAGGGGCACGAAATTCAATTCAACGTCAATTTTGCAAGAAGTTAGATTGAAATAAAAACGTTTAATGTTCTTTACACTAGTACTTTTCAAACAATTTTGATGGTTCAGTGAAGTAACTGTTGTGTTTTTGTATAACCACTTTTGTCCAGGTGCTTGCACTGTGGTTCTATATAGGCTATATATAAATTTTATAGTACCTATAAAAGGCGAAGAACAAGAGACACTGGGGCTGCTGTTGCCTGTAATGTGATATGTGACATCCTTTCTTGGATTGTTATCCTGGTATAATAAATTTATCCTAAATTTTGCTACAGTAATAGAGCCCTTATGTGCTTGCATCAGACAAGGTACTGAGTTAAACTGGTCGGATAAGGCTCAGCATAGCTTTGATACTGTGAAACAGCTATTAGTTAAAAGTCCTGTCTTGGCATTATTTGATCCTAAATTGCATACTGTGGTTTCAATTGATGCATATGACTATGGATTAGGTGCTGTGCTTGCTCAAATCCATGAAGACAATACAGAATGCGTTGTTGCGTTTGCTTCAAGGATGCTTTCAACTGCTGAACGTAAATACTCAACAGTGGAAAAAGAAGCCTTAGCATGTGTCTGGGCTGTTGAAAATTGGAGAACTTATCTCTGGGGTCGTAAATTTCTCCTGCGTACTGATCATATATATACAGTATCTCACAAAAGTGAGTACACCCCTCACATTTTTGTAAATATTTTATTATATCTTTTCATGGGACAACACTGAAGAAATGACACTTTGCTACAATGTAAAGTAGTGAGTGTACAGCTTGTATAACAGTGTAAATTTGCTGTCCCCTCAAAATAACTCAACACACAGCCATTAATGTCTAAACCTCTGGCAACAAAAGTGAGTACACCCCTAAGTGAAAATGTCCAAATTGGGCCCAATTAACCATTTTCCCTCCCTGGTGTCAAGTGACTCGTTAGTATTACAAAGTCTCAGGTGTGAATGGGGAGCAGGTGTGTTAAGTTTGGTGTTATCGCTCTCACACTCTTTGATACTGGTCACTGGAAGTTCAACATGGCACCTCATGGCAAAGAACTCTCTGAGGATCTGAAAAAAAGAATTGTCGCTCTACATAAAGATGGCCTTGGCTATAAGAAGACTGCCAACACCCTGAAACTGAGCTACAGCATGGTGGCCAAGACCATACAGCAGTTTAACAGGACAGGTTCCACTCAGAACAGGCCTCGCCATGGTCGACCAAAGAAGTTGAGTGCACGTGCTCAGCATCATATCCAGAGGTTGGCTTTGCAGAATAGACGTATGAGTGCTGCCAGCACTGCTGCAGCGGTTGAAGGTGTGGGGGGTCAGCCTGTCAGTGCTCAGACCATACACCGCACACTGCATCAAATTGGTCTGCATAGCTGTCGTCCCAGAAGGAAGCCTCTTCTAAAGATGATGCACAAGAAAGCCCGCAAACAGTTTGCTGAAGACAAGCAGACTAAGGACATGGAACCATGTCCTGTGGTCTGATGAGACCAAGATAAACTTATTTGGTTCAGATGGTGTCAAGCGTGTGTGGTGGTAACCAGGTGAGGAGTACAAAGACAAGTGTGTCTTGCCTACAGTCAAGCATGGTGGTGGGTGTGTCATGGTCTGGGGCTGCATGAGTGCTGCCGGCACTGGGGAGCTACAGTTCATTGAGGGAACCATGAATGCCAACATGTACTGTGACATACTGAAGCAGAGCATGATCCCCTCCCTTTGGAAACTGGATATTCCAACATGATAACGACCCAAAACACACCTCCAAGACGACCACTGCCTTGCTAAAGAAGCTGAGGGTAAAGGTGATGGACTGGCCAAGCATGTCTCCAGATCTAAACCCTATTGAGCATCTGTGGGGCATCCTCAAACGGATGGTGGAGGAGCGCAAGGTCTCTAACATCCACCAGCTCTGTGATGTCGTCATGGAGGAGTGGAAGAGGACTCCAGTGGCAACCTGTGAAGCTCTGGTGAACTCCATGCCTAACAGGGTTAAGGCAGTGCTGGAAAATAATGGTGGCCACACAAAATATTGACACTTTGGGCCCAATTTGGACATTTTCACTTAGGGGTGTACTCACTTTTGTTGCCAGCGGTTTAGACATTAATGGCTGTGTGTTGAGTTATTTTGAGGGGACAGCAAATTTACACTGTTATACAAGCTGTACACTCGCTACTTTACATTGTAGCAAAGTGTCATTTCTTCAGTGTTGTCCCATGAAAAGATATAATAAAATATTTACAAAAATGTGAGGGGTGTACTCACTTTTGTGAGATACTGTGTGTGTGTATATATGTATGTATATATATATGTATATATATATATGTGTATATATATATGTATATATATATATATATGATCAGTACGCAGGAGAAATGTACGACCCCAGAGATAAGTTCTCCATTTTTCAACAGCCCAGACACATGCTAAGGCTTCTTTTTCCACTGTTGAGTATTTACGTTATATATATATATATATATATATATATATATATATATATATATATATATATATATATATATATGTAAAATCGGAAGAACACAGACTGCAAGTAAGCAGATTTGACGAATCAGTGGTCCGGTGCTTGCAAGTTAGATCACTGGCTAAATCCCATTACACAAACAAGTGCTCTCAAAGCTGCGGTTAAGTTTCAGTTTCCACTCAAGCCTAGGAGTTCCACTCGACAAGAGTGACAGTGTTAGTTATTAGCAATTTTCTCAAACTCAATACCGAAAAAACTGATGTGTTAGTAGTAGCATCTCCACATGTTCGATCTCGTCTTCCTGACCAATTGATTGATATTAATGGTGTCCTGGTCAGACCCTCCTCTACTGTCCGCAACCTTGGTATTATCTTTGACTCCACACTCTCTTTTATCTTGCACGTCACTTCTCTCACAAAAACAGCTTTCTATCATCTTCGCAATATTGCTAGACTTCACCCCATTCTTAACACCAAAGATGCCGAAACCCTTGTCCATGCCTTCAGCAGTTCTCGGCTTAATTATTTTAATGCTCTCTTTTCTGGCCTTCCCGCTAAAACAATCAATAAATTGCAATACATCCAGAATTCAACAGCCAGGGTTCTCTTTCATTCTAAGAAATCATCACACATCACTCCGGTCCTGCGCAGGTTACACTGGTTACCTGTCTCATATCGCATCCAATATCAAGTTCTCCTTATCACTTTCAAAGCCTTGCATGGTCTTGCCCCCTCATAAATTGCTTATCATATCCATCTCTACACTCCATCACGCTCTCTCAGGTCATCTAATACTGGCCTGTTATTCATTCTGCGTTACAAACTGTCCTCACTCGGTGGTAGGGCTTTCTGCACAGTAACCCCTACACTGTGGAACTCCATCCCACAATCCCTCCATAATCTTACCTCTGTACAAGAGTTAAAAAATCAAACTCTTGTTTGGTATTGTCTCGCCCCGTGTTGTGCTGTGTTGTAAAGCGACCTTGAGTGCGGGAGTCTCCCGCATTTTAATAGCGGCTCCCTGATGCCCCCCAATTTTTTTTTTTTTTTTTTTTTTTTTAGAGCGAGAGAGAGAGTTCAATGGTAATTTCTAATAGGCCTAGTAGACTGGCTCTGGAGAAACCAAGAGAGCAAGTGACAGATGTGGTGAGAGAGTGACACACTTGTTGCTCAAACTGTGTATAGTACAATATTAAAGTTCTGCCATACTGCAGAAGGCAGACGGTCAGCCATATGGTGAGTTGTTTACTCTGAAAGCTTTGCAGTTTGGCAAATTGAATGACATGTTGCTCCTGACAAAGCTGCTGGAGACTGAGCTCTTTGTTCCTTTCGAGAGCTTCAGCTTGAAGACTTTTTGTAGGCTCCATTTTTAAGGTGGTGTACATGCTTAAAAAGAGTAAACTTTTTGTATTAACAGCATGTACTTTTACTTTCAATACTTAAGTACATTTAACATTAAAAAAATACTTTTCATACTTAAGTACTATAAATATCAGATAATTTAAGACTTTTACTCAAGTAATATTCTAAAAGGTGACTTTAACTTCTACCGAAGTCATTTTCTGGTAAGATATCTGTACTTTTACTCAAGTGTGGCTTTCAGGTACTTCATCCACCACTGCTACTATAGGACTGTCTCCCTTTGAGTTACTTTGTGGTAGAAAAATGTGTACTCATCTTAATGTTCTTCCTCTTCCTGTTACTCGCAAGGATGCTTGTGTGCTAAGTCAGAAAATATCATTGTTACAAAGGAAAATGATAATGTATACGGACTCTAGACAAAGAGCTCGTACTCCTGACTTCAAACAGGGAGATTGGGTGTGTATATGCATTCCTACACATGTTCCAAAAGCACACCCAAGATTTTCAAAACCTCTGCAGATTACACGTAAACTTGGCTCATATACTTACCAGTTGTCAGATGGAAAAAAATGGCATGCTTTCTCCAACTGTTTCACCTGTTGTGGATGATACTAAAATGAACTTGTGGCTTTGCCCATTCAGTCTCTCGCTTCATCTGCCCCTGAAGTGTTGCCTAAAAATGGTCCTGTGAATTTACCAATCCAGTTTGTTCCTCCATCTGCTCCTGAAGTGTCGCATAGGTCTTCAGCACGTATGAGACGCCCACCACGTTGGTTGCAGGACTATGTTACTTAGTACTAAAGTTAAGAGAATGGACTAATTTGTCTTGAAATTTAAAGAGAAAATGTATTATTAGTTCAAATGTGTACATGTATTATGGTTAACAATTGTAACTGTTATATATATATATATATATATATATATATATATATATATATATATATATATATATATATATATATATATATATATAGTTGAATTTTTGATCTGGTAAAGTTTAACAGATTTATTGTGTGTAATGTACTATTTTGCTGAAGTAATGGGGGAATATGTTGTGTTGTTGTATAACCACTATTGTCCAGTTGATGGCACTGCGGTTCTATGTAGGCTTCTTAATATAGGGGCTGCTGCTGCTATTTGCCTGTAATGTGATATGCTGATACTGTAGCTTGCCCTCCCTGACTAATTATGAACAAATCTCTGAAACTTACAAGCGACTCTTCATGCTTACCAGGATTTAACCCGACACTCAACACTACAGTAACATTGAGATTGTAGCTCCAAACGGTTAGCATGTATGATATATACAGGGAAAATACTGGTGCTATTAAAGCTACAGGGCTACTTAAGTTTAATTTACAGATGTTATTTTATTTTATTATTATTTTACATTTGTATTTGTTTATTTATTTTTGTTTATTGTTCTAAGTGAGGTAACATTGTGATTGTAGCTCCAAATGGTTAGCATGTATGATATAGACAGGGAAAAATACATACCATTAAAGCTACAGGGCTACTTAAGGCAGGGCTTCTCAAGTAAACTTTTAGTTTACAATACAGATTTTATTTGTTTTATTTATTTAATTATTTTAAATTAGATAAGAAAATGCTTTTCCTTATTCCATGAATAACTCCTGTAGATGATTAATTTAACTATTCCACGTTATGAAGTCAATCTCAAACAGATCTGAACACCAATTAGACGCTCATTTTCTTTTTTCTTTTTTCTTTTTTTCTTTTTTTTTTTTTTGCTGTAGATGCAACACCGCCACCATCTTGATACACTGCAGGAAGCACTTTAGCTGTTTGGCCAGCAGAGGACGTTGGCGCTCCATCACAATCAGGCTAGTGCCATGGAGATGAACGATTTTATGCAGTATGCCAAAAAATAAAATAAAATAAGCACAAAACCAGAAAGCAAACAAACAACAACAAGTTGCCTCAGTTGTAAGTTTTTGGTACTCATGCCAACAACCCATAATAATAATAATAATAATAATCATCATCATCATCATTATCATTCTCATTTTTCACTCATGCATTCATTCATTCATTCATTCATTCATTCATTCATCTTGCTTTCTCTGGGCCACAGTTGTGGTGGATCCAGAGCCACTCACAGGAACAGGAATGGGACACCAGTCCATCTCAGTGCACAGTGCACACTCCCATTCACACACTCATACACAACTAGGGACAATTTATTGTAACCAATCCACCTACTGGCATACTTTTTGGAGGTGGGAGGAAACCCACATGGACCAGGGGGAACACGCAAAACTCCACAAAATAACCCAGACTGTGAGGTGCAAATGCTACCCATGCAAACACTACCCATCGTGATACCCTGCTATTTATATATTTATTTATTTTACAATCTTACAACTCCTTGTAGCATTGCCTGAAACCTTCCTTGTAGCTGACAAAACCTATACAAGGAGAACTAGCATGACCTTTGATTGCCTTCGGGGTCAGAATCATTACACGCCATAATGAACTACAATCATCAGGCCACATTGCACATGTAATGTCCTGCTCCATCATCCAGTACAAAGGACCAGTAAGATGAGATGAACCCAGCTTTCTACTTAGGTCTATGAATCACCCCAAAGAACAAGCAAATACAAGACTGATACGCATTGAATGGCTTGGGTTTGCAGAGCATGCACAACTCTGGCTGATGTTAACAGCGATATTCTTCTCTATTTGTCTATAACACTAACAATTTGTAAAGAATTTTATTTTAAAGTTTCAGTTTGTAATTTTTTAAAAGTATTTCTACACTTCTGCTAATCACTTCATTTCAAAGACACCTTAGCGAGACTGTGGAGTGCAAATTTGCCATGCAACAAATATGGCTAGTTTCTTGTTTCAGGTTTCTGTAAACATTTTACAGCCGAGAAATGAGCTCAGCTATCAACTCTAACAGAGAACAAGAATCGCTATCAAGTGCCACTTGGTGACATGTCTGTGCCTGGTTTTAAGTATTTAAGCTGCTCAAGTTCTCAGTATCATTGTAAGTGTATAAGTTCTTAGCCTTTAGTTATATCTAACTGCCTTGCTGTGTTTATCTTTGTTTATTCTTTGGATTACCAATTCGGCTATAATTATTTCTGCTGATCCGAGCTCTTTGCACTTGGATCCTAACTCTGTCTCTGTCCACCTAATGTATGATGGCATAGCTGACTATTCTGGCATATAATTTGGTAGAACGCTGCATGGAACGTAACCATCTCTCCCGTCCCCTAAATTGTTAAATTGAGCTCCACTGAAATCACCTGCTGTTCAGGTCTCATGGCTTTCCAGACCTTTTCCGTTCCTCATTTCCAACAGGTCCATGCCACTGAGGCCTTCCATTCATTGCTGTCCCACATGATTTGGGACAGTATGCGGTCCGTGCTTGATTGTTTTCGACAGGTAGCCTGCATAGCAGAAAAACAAACTGAAGTAAAATGCTGCAGCTTTAATGGCTGGTCTCGGCAGGAGGAAAACAGCACACTTTCTTCATTTCTTTTAGTGGAATTATCCCTGCAGAGTACAGCGCACCTCTCACTGTTCCCCTGTGCCTTTCTTACATAAATTATTTGATTCAAAACTGCAGTGGTTCCTGTTTTTTATTTAAAGATCCTATTTTCCTGTCTTCCTTATTTGTAGATGAATGAAGTGAAGAGAGGAAATTGAAGTTTAAGGTTATTTTTTGGGGGGGTCAGAAACAGTAAATTCCTAAACTGCTTTTAGGCTGCATCACAGCATCAGGAAAGCAACATAGGATGAAGCAATGACCAAAATGAGTACAGAAACTTCCAAAGTGACACTGTGACCAGTCACTACTCTGCGGACCCATGCACAGAACCCGGTGCTAGTTACCATGGCAGCCTGGTTGCCATATCCAGGCCTTTCATACTGTCCAGAGAGTGAGACGGTGTCGAAATGTCAAACACTTTCAATCAGCGTCACGCCAGCCAAATTGGGCCATTCCGGTTCAAATAAAAATTTATATTCTGTAAAAGTGAACATGGTGGTCTGTGTATGCGTGTGTATGTGTGTGTGTGTGCATGTGTGTGCAAGTTAGTTTCTTTGCAGGTCAGTAAATTCCAAAGCACTAGAAGTTCAAAACCTTTGGCCTAGTCCTGTACATGCCAAACCTGAGATGCCTGTGCTGTTTCCTCTATAATAACATGTACAAATATAATGATTTTGACCACCATGTTTGAGGATCACATACAGCATGTGTGACGCAATGATTATCTGACTTGATATGAAACAGCATCTTTGAGATTAAAATACAGAATGTCCATTTTAACCTTAATGCCTTTACATCATATTGAGTAAAACACACTTGGCCACCTACTGTGGCTCCTCTCGCATTCTGCCTGATTCATCTTGATGCTGTACTTCTGCTCAGAGCTTCTGCATTTGCGTGACTCACCTTCTGCTAAATGGTCTAACATGGGTACCCTAAGACTTACACTTCCCAAAACCAGTCTCATCCTTGCTTCAGTGGATAATCTTACGTGAATACTGTAGACTTGTACATAAGAACTGTTGCTGTAATCATAAAGACCATCTTACACTCATCCCAGGTTTCTTCCTCATGTCTTCTCAGGGAGTTTTTCCTTGCCATTGTATCCTCTGGCTTGCTCACTAGGGATCACATTTACATCTGGATTTCTGTAAAGCTGCTTTGTGACAGTGTTTACTGTTAAAAGCGCTATGCAAATAAAATTGAACTGAATAGATTCCTATACATTCCCACATGAGAGTACCTTCAATTTAATGCTAAAATCATACACTTTCAAACAAAATGCTAGGACATGAAGGTCAGAATGATGTTGTGGTGGAATTAATGATAGCCTGCAGTGTAGCTATAGCCTGTATACATTAATATGTTTCTACAGCTTACAGCTCTGTGTGTCTTTTACAAGAATGGAAAAGGAGTGAAATTTGGAGTCAATTCTGAATTTTAAATGATGAGCGGGTCTATATGTATGCCTTGAGGAAACACTTTGACATAATTTCAGTTTAATCTTATAGTCGATGTTAGAAGGACTTAAAGTGAAGCTTTTGAATCCTTCCATACAAACCAGTGTCTTCAGTAAGCGCTCGATAACGTGCTGTTGAATTAAGAATGCAAAACATTTCAATAATAAGAAAAATGCAGGGATTATTGGCATGGGGGTAGGACTCTGTTACACAAATCCAATCTGAGTGTACGCTTTGTTTCCCCAATGCTAAATCCTCAAGTCCACTCCTCTCTTCTGAGCTGTCTTTTGGAGCGTGTGCGTCATATTATTTTGTTTACAGTCTGTTATTTCACTGTCATAGTGCAACAGCAAACGTGCCAACAAATATGACAGAATAAGATCGGCTTGTGGCCTGCGTGTCCTCTAAATGGAACAGATTTCAAGACTCGGAGACGCTGCACTACAGTTAAAGAAATAATTAGCTTCGGGAAATAATGAGGACAGGAGAAACTGATGGACTGCAGGTCAAAATGTACTGGTTTTCTGTGTGCACTCGGCTGTATTGTATAGAAGCACTTGAATGTTTCAGTGTTGGTTTTGACAGGGCTTTATATTCTTTAAGCCAATTTTCTACATATAACATTAAATGTATGAATGGTAGACTGTGAAGCAAAACCTTAAAGGAGGTCACTTAGTTTGAGTAAAAAAAAAAAAAAAAAACACATTAAAGACCCGAAAAGTGATTTTTATTACAATTATGCATGGCATCCAATGGCCTAAATATACCTGTACTTAATGCGTGTGTGTGTGTGTGTGAGAGAGAAAGAGAGCAATAAAGAGAAACCACTTTCAGCAACACAACAAGTGTAATAAATTCTTTGTTCTTTCCTCAAGAACAATCCCCCAGCCATTTTGATACGCTAATAGTAAAAGGCCAGCCTTTTGTAATTGGCCATCATAAATCTAAAAAGGCCATGGCGGAGATACAAAGCCCCTTTAATTCTGTCCTTTTCATACCCTGTTCCTCGCTGTAGATCTCCACGGCTCCACAATGGAGAAGGTGAAGGCTGTGATATACACGTTACAATCTGAGACACGTGGCGTTAGTGTCGCCTCTGAACGTCGATTTCCTTCTACAACTTCCTGACAGTGAACAGGAAATGGGCGTGCAGCAGAGCAATAATGGCACCCATCACTTATCAAGATCACCATCGCTTGCCTCTGTCAGGAAGACACTAGCCCATGATGCTAGTGATTAGCCTCATATTGCTACCAATAAGGTCAGGTCAGGGCAAAAATATGTATGAATGGAGAAATGGAAGCAGGTCGATTCTATTATATGGGATAAAAGTGAACAAAAATCAAAACCAATATAATGGCTTAGAACATTTTATTTTTTCAAAATGAGCAGAGAATTGCATTGATTAACTAAAGTAAAGAGAAGAAAGGCACACAATAGCAGACTGTTGCTGGCTTTGTTCATATTCTTTTCTTGTACGTCCCTGTATATTAACAGTTAAAGTTTTAAATTATTCAATGGTTAGTCAAAAGCCATAATAATCCAGATTTAGATGTACAGTTTTCTGACTGACACATTTTGAGAATCACACCTCAAAAGAATTTGGTCATGAATTGAGATTAGTGGTCTTCAAACGTGAATGAACGGCCGATTTAGTGGCACTGTGACCAAAAACAGTCAATGACAAAGTTCTGGCTGTGTCAAAAATTTTTGATTAAAAGTTCAACGTATCATAGCTGCTATGAGGCTAATCTAAAAGCCACCAGTTGGAGAATAGCACCAACAGAAGGAATGAAACTCAGAGGGCAGCTACAAATCCATTAGTGGCAATGACAAAATGTAAACGAAACATAACAATGGATAGAAAAATCATCTTATTACCTCAAGCATGCTTTAATATCTCAGAATGTGAGCACTGCTATGATGTTCGTCTAAAAGCCACCAGCAAGAGGATGGAATCAGTTAATGTGAAACTCACTGGAAATACAGAGGTGACAATGACAAAACATAAACGAACCATGCTAATGAACAGAAAGAAATATATTTATTACTTCCAGCTCACACTGAAGAACGTTTCTGTTTATGCGACCTCATTTTCTGCACCAGTACAACGGAAAGTAGTAACTGTAGATCTATTATAGTATAACCTGACATAGAGAACACATAATCACATAGTCTTTTGGGGTTAAGCTGTACACTATTCTGAAACTAAAAAGTTTTTTAAAGCTTCTTCGGATAGTTAAAGGGTCTGTGATATAGCATTTTTTTCAGTGCAACTTTTAGGTTACTAACTATGTATACCACCATATTGTACTCACAAACATTGTTTATTTTAAGTTTATTATTATTATTATTATTATTATTATTATTATTATTATTATTATTATTATTATTATACATTTGTACTTAAAGCAACATTATAAAGGATTTGACGGCAATTCACAAGGTTTAACCTTTTATCCCTTCAGGTAAATAATTATTTAGCCATTACTTGCCATTATCTTGCCCTGTGTCTGCGGAGTTAGCATATTCTCCCCATGCTTCGGGGATTTCCTCTGGGTACTCTGGTTTCGTCCCCCAGTCCAAAGACATGTGTTGTAGGCTGACTGGCATCTCTAAATTGTCCGTAGTGTGTGAATGGATGTGTGAATGGGTGTGTGAGTGTGTGTGTGATTGTGCCCTGCGATGGGCTGGCACCCCGTCCAGGGTGTCCCCCGCCTTGTGCCCCAAGTCCCCTGGGATAGACTCCAGGCTTCCTGCGACCCTGTGTAGGGCAAGCGGTTCAGAAAATGGATGGATGGATTACTTGCCATTACTCGTCCATGTAATTTGACATCATTTTGCACAATTCTTTGAACTACATGAAAGATTGTGATGAAGAAACATGGACTGACAATATTGCTAAAGCTTTGAATTGGTTTATTGATTTTTGTAATGTTTAAATATAGAACGTTGAGGGTGCTACAGGACAGCTAGTGGCATGGGCATAGACATTCTTCTTCTTCTTCTTGTCAGTGTGGTTACCAATGTCATATGATGCGGAACTGAACTGAATCTCGCTTTGATAGGCTAGTTTGAAAAATAACTGAACGCCCATTACAACTTCTTTGGGACATTTAAAAATACATTTCATCATTGTTCAACAGTGAGGAATCAGCTAGTTTAACACACAAGCAAACTATTCCCTGACCACAATGAACAATTTCTTCAATTCCTTATTAGTTGTCATTACCCACTGAGAATTTGTAACACTAGTGTACTTCATAAGATGTAGCCTGATTTTCTGTTAGCTATGACCTTTTGTAACTTGCTAGACAACAAACAAAATGTTGCTTAAGTGTGTGCCTACTCAGACCACGCACATATATGGGAAGCCACATTATATCATTTGCTATGGATGTGTATTAGCATTTGCCCCACCCTAGATTGCCAAGTCACTTGGTCTAACATGGCTATCCTATTGTAAAAGGTGTGCCTACGCCCATGGCTAGTGAGCAGGAATCATTTCAGCACAACACTAACGATGGTTTCATGTTCTTACAGTTACTGTGATAGCCTTAGTAACAATAGCCATACGTACCACAGTAAACCTCTGGCTAATAATATGTAGCAGTGGTGGATATTTATAACCTGGATAGTTATAACCTTTGTTTATTTTGCTTATGAATTGTACCTATTGAAACAGTATATCCACTTCCCTGGAAAAAAGGCTACAGCTTCCTCAGAGTTTATCTCAGATTTTAGTTGAGATTCATAAACACTTGCAATTAAACATCCCCCTCCCCCTCATACCTCTCCAAACAACCACAAACACACAAAACAATGCCAATAAAACAGTTTACTATTGGTCTGTGCAGTATCGGACGTCGAACCGGTGCCGATATTAGCATAGCACCCCTCCAGCGTTCAGTCAAGTCCTCATCGTCCTCTTCAGTGCTAAGCGTAGGCTATCGACAGCTCTCAGGACGAGTGGGAGATACTCAGATCTCACCCCACCTCAGGAGAGATCAATGGTAGTTTGTGTAGAGTTGGATAATTGCAGCTGTTAGGCAGAAGTGGCGGTTCCTGCAAGTGACTCTCCATATGCTGGGGCAGTTGTGTGTTATTACCAGGAGGGGGTCCGGCTAAGTTGGCCTATTTTTGTGCTAGGTTGGTATCTATATATTTTTATGTGTGGGTGTTTATAATGGTCCTTGTGATTGTAGTAATACGCTTATGTTGTAAAATATGTGTGGAAAAATGGACTTTCTTGTTCATTCAGAATATATGTACATTACACAGTATGTGCATTATATGACAGGAAGATTTCCATCATCAAAGTGTATCCTACTCATAACACTCTCAAATGCAGTTCATCCAAAAACCTATGGGTGGCACTTACACCTTATGTTCAACCAAAGGATCTCGAACTTTTTGGATGACTGAGACTCCTACCAAATATGCGCCATCTTCTTCATTTATTAGAGCCATTAGAGCTTTTTATTAATGCACTATCCACCCAAGTAAAGGATGATTTGAAACACTGGGTCTCATTAACAGCACTTTTATTAAAATTGCATTTAGATTCAAGTCAACATTACCTATACTTGCATTCAAGCTTCGGATGAAACCCCTTCAAATTAGATCTATATTAGCTCAAAAATACTCATAACCTTTATAGTAGTTGGTAGTTATCTCTAGCACTGTCATGTCATTAAAATAAATTAGGGATTCCCCGGATATGCCTGTGTGGATGTGAAGTTTGTTCACTCCTGGATAATCTTGATATTTTATACTGTCAGAAATAAAACAGAGAATACAAGCTTGAACCTTTTTTTAGGGTTAAAAACTGAGTCATCAACAGGTTCAGATCTACATTCCTCACGTTTGTAACAACATGCTTTTCTTGTTAGTGTCACTGTAGTTAATAATTCATATTATACCACAGTGCTGTTGAATTCTTAATTTTGATTGGTCAGAAGATGTTGATTATTTTTCCATAACAGTAATTCTGGCTACAACGTTTATATTAATACGCTTTTTCTAATACATTATCATTTCTGTAGTAAAAACATACACAGGGCCCAGTATCACGAACGCTCCACATAAACAGATTTAAAAATGATTGTTGAGTTTGCTGTAAGGAGACATTTATTTAGCATGTTTGGAAGGAGTCTCCAGTGTCAGCACTTTGTAACCGTCACAAGTAAAGCTGTAACTTTAAGTTTCCTTTTAAGAGGACTTCTCAGTAACATGACAAGCTGCATGTTTATTAACTTCACAAGAGAGAAGAAAAGAGAGACTGGAAAAGAGAGGGAACAACTCTTTATAACTGTATGTAACAGGAAGTACCACTGTAACTTTAAAATGGGCAATAAGTACAATGTGTTGTTCTTTAATTAATAAAAATTGGCAAATTTTTGCTGTGGTATATGAGGAACAAAATGCTTCAGGATGTGCTGTTATAAACTTTGGGGTGGTAACAGTAACTCTGCATTTCAGCCTTGTTGTTGATTATTTTCTATTAACAGCATGCCCTGTCATGTTTTATTCCTTGTATACTGTAGATACTGGATAATGTGCATCACAGTGAATAACTAAATCATTAAAGGGTTAAAGGTACAATACAGCCTCTAGTTACTTTACTTAAAAATATACAAATTAGTGACGTGTGTTTCCAGAAAAACACACTTCATTCATGTACCTGTTTTCTGAGTGTGTGGTTTTGTGATTCTATCCAGTATCTAAGCAACTTCTAGGTCTTCTTCAGGCATTTTAATATGAAGTGTGCATTCTGTGTGAAACTGTGTGACAGATCTACACTAAGCACGAGACGAACTATCCTCATGTATAATGAACTATGAACACATTTCTAACATGTTGTTAGTTGTAATGCATTTTTAAGAAATTAAACACATTGTTATAACCATTCAGTGGGGTTCAAAAATCTGAGACCATATTGAAAATCTGGGATTAAAAAAAAAAACAACAACTTCTTTTCCCTTCCACTGAATCATAAAATTGTGGAGTCCATTCCCAGCTCAAGTGCACCCTGCCATTAATGCAAAAGTGGGACATATCAAATACTAAGACATTCAAAAATCCATGTAAATATTTCTAAGACTGTATTCCATTCTACATTATTGCTGTTAATTGAATTTGCATAAAAGTAGAAAATAATGCAAAATAGAAGCATTTTCTCTAGTGCTCTCAATCTATTAGACCCCACTGTACATTACTAGTAATGTTTATTATGTACTATGAATGCAATATAAGTAGCATGGATACCATTATATAAACCAGTACTGAAGAAATGCATTATGTGCATTACGTTCGACTAGACACACTAAATAAAATCAATGCTGTGATTTAAAAAAAAATAAAGTATACAAGAAAGACTACTGAGGTATTTGAAAATGACTGAGTTGAAGTATTAGCTATAGGAATGTACTATATATTTGCCACAATAGTAAACATGCTGAAAAAATATTAGCCCTCGGGTTAGTAAATGCTTTGCACTGCTTTTCTTATGAGCCTTTTGAGACTGTTTTATTATTTAACTCAAGTGCAGTTCTATTTTTTTACTTAATGTTTTAAAAAAAAATCTGATATGAGAAATACAACAATGCAAATGCTATTTTATTTCAAATATGTTATGTCTAGTATATGTTATTGTAAATAGGTTATAATATTACCGTATATGTCTGTCAATAATGGACACACATAAATAAGTAAACAGGTATATGCAATTCTGCACTGGATGCTTGTAGAGGCACAGCAATAATTCATTAAAATGAGTATAAAATAAAAATAATATAGCAATTACACCATTTGTGGAAACTCAAAGGATGGTTAAAACAACACTCAGGGAAGGTTTCAGTGTGCAATCAAACAGTGCATAATAAACATTTCTATAAAGTGTCTAATGCATAAAACATTTCAGCAATGTAATAATGTGTTATGAGCATATTCATTGATTTTTTTTTGTTAATAGATATGGCTTTCATAGAAAGTGTAACTTGTAGCTTTTTTTTAAAAAATCATAAAAGCAAAATAACCAGGAATCAGGAAGTGGGTTGAGTATTTCACTGATTTATGATTGCTTGGATTTTCAGTAAGATCTCTTCTTACTACTGGAAAAGCGTCAGCTGTCTGTACAAAAGTGTGTGTGTGTGTGTGTATGTGTGTGTGTTTTATGTGCGTGTGAAAGAGCTTCCGTGCTCCGTCTGACATCCTTTTGATCCCTAAGTAAATGGCTCTGTATTACAAAGCGCCAATCCAAATTACCGGCCTATCGTCTTACACAATACAACAGGAAATCACGTCAGGCGAAGTATTTTCATATCTCGGCCTCATCAGGTGGAATACCCCACATTAGATGACTTAGATTGACTCTTGTTTACTTTCTTAAAAAAAAAAAAAAAAAAAAAAAAGAACCAAAAATCTCATCATGCTTCCCCCTTCCCCCTCAATTCCTTTCACCTTCCCCCAACCCTCCCAATTAAAAAAAAGGACAAGGAAAAAAAAACATCTCAGCCTTGCAAGTATTGCTTATCATATTAATTAAAATCTGGCTGACACAATGGGTGCCAGCAGCTGCGGAGGAAAGCGGGGGAAATTAACAAACGTTTGATTTGTTGTATTGTGGATGTGACACGTATTATACAGGTCAGAGTAAAACAAAGAGCCAAAGCCCAAATATGCTAATGGGAATCTGGCAACCCAGGACTAGTGGCACAAACATGAAGGCTTGGGCTAAATATCTTATTATTTGGCAGCACACGCTGAGAACGGGGGGTGGGGGTGGGGGGGTGTTTGGAGAAAGCGTTTTTGTTGCCAGTTCCTGTCGAAGAATGATGGGATGAGGTGCGAGGGGTTGTTTGTGCATGCTCGGGTGTTTATTTACATAGAAATTGGTTGGTAAATGTAATTAATTTGCAACTATTCATACCGCACCAATATGGATACAACCGAATGGAGAGTAACAAAGAAGTTTGGGAAGTGTTCTTAAATTTGAAGATGCATTTTTTTTAATAGAAAGAGATGACATAATATGATATGAGATACTATTTTCTCAGTTGAAAGCCAGAAAAGAGAGGGCGATTTCCTAATGGGTGGCAGGAGAAGGTTGCTGTTGTGATAATTTATCTGAAGCAGAGGTGGTGAGAAGTCAACCGTTCACCTGACACCGCATGACAGGACATTATGTATATTTGTCCAGGGTGGTGAGCAACTGAATCACAGGGTTAGTGCAGGTTATATGGGGTTAGCGAGTGAGGGGGACGGGGCTGCCCTCAACACGCAACCTTAGACTTCTAGGGGCACTGTGAGATGGAAGGTTCAGGAATATTAGGCTCCAGCCTTTATTTTTGCCCGCTGAGGTCAGACGTAGAGGTTCCACAATTATGCTCACACCTAAAGTAATGTTGGATATGAAATGTTCCTTCATGATTAAAAAAAAAAAATTATAATTTTTTTTTACATTTGCATCTTTGAGCGTTAAAGTTAATTTCATAGACCTTCATATGGTTCCAAAAGCAGCACTCATGTTGGACAAATGAGTCCCACGTTCATGATGTCATGCTGACTAATGATGATGAAATGAGGGATGGAAAGGATGGTGGCAATGGAAGAGAAAGGAAGAGGGAAAGTGACAGTGAGTGATGCAGTCTGTAATTATGAGTCTATCAAAAGGCGACGAGAGAGCAGGCAAGTGCTGGGAGGAACCATCGACACCCTGCATATTTGCCGGGGGCCACAAATTACTGTGACCCCCCAAAGAAAAAAAAAGGACAGTTTAATGACTTCAAATGTAACCCTGCAAACTGCTTGGCAATTAAGTGGCCTGATGGTTTCTCGGGCAGTTCATAAACGGTGTATCTCAGGACCAAAATGTTGTGCAGGTGCAACATGTCAGCGTTTAGCTTAATATACTGTTAATTTAAAAAAGCTGCTTCTTTATTTATTGTACATCTTTAACACAAAAGCTCTCACCTGGACTAGTCTTATCTATTGTCTACAGCACTTGTTGAATTCTGTCAATAAAAGTATAAATAACATAAATTCAAAACTAAAACCTTTATAGTCTAACGATAAAATTCTTATTATGACAGAGACATGATAGAAAATCTTACCAAAGCTGGTCCTATGTAGTCCTATGTTAAATTCAACACAAGATTATGGATGTAATCAAAAATGAATCCATTATTTGGAATCAACAGATAATGTGTTTCAACAAATTCAAATAGAGATACCAATATTAGGAGCGATATTCCTTTTTTTTGTCTATCATCAGCGGCCTGAGCCAAAATTCACAAAAGAAATACGTTGGAATTTATTTGACTGAAATGTGACCACCGCTTCATATAGTTTACGCAGGTCACACACACAGCGTAAAGGACAGCAGATCTCTGCTGGGGTTTCCAAAAAAATGTTTTAAATGTATTAACGTGTATGTTCATTTACATATTTTTCATCATTCTTCATCGTTAAATCAAATTAATTAAATGAAAATCATATGGGCATTATAATTCAAATGCCACTTAAAGGACCCCATTTTGACTAACAGCACTGCACTATATCCCAACTTTGAAGTTTTAAGATTAAGATTGGTTGGTAATGTATATGTTGTTATATTTTGTGAATGAAAAACGAATTTTTCAAGCATATCTGTCTTTTCAGTGTTTCCAGGGGCATAGTAAGATTTAATTTAATTTAGCTTCATTTCATTTCATTTCAAAACAACAACAAAAAAAACCCATAAAAAAATCCTTAAGCCACATCTGCTTCTGGTGAAAATCTGAACCCAGATACAGATATAGATAATGGCATTACGTTACACCTCTACACTGGATCAATACAGAAGGAACTCTCCTGAAGGTTTAGGGGTCCAAGCACCATCAGACAAAAATGGAGGCACTTTTGTGTTGATGTGACTATGCTAGTCATGTTTCTAAAACGATGAATTATACAGATTAAAGTCAGATTTAGATTCGACTAAAGAATATACAGTATGAAAGCATGTTTCGTGTGTGTTAATGTTTATGAACAGAAAACAACAGCTGCCCATAGAGTTCTATTATAAATGAGTTTTGAGTAAACATCCTTGTCCATTCTTTTCTCAATAGAGAACTTCTGGTTCTTGCCAGTTGCAGATACAGATGCTGCAGATTAATTTAAAAAACATGTTGGAGTATTCTTTTAAACCAGGGGATCATGGTGGCTTCGCATGGGGTTCGTGAGACTTTGATGGAAATGTCAATGACATTAAGTTAAAAAAATAAATGCATTAAAATGCTTAATACTGTAGAACTTTATTGTAACCTCATAAGTAAGAAAGTGATAGAAGTTGATTGGATTACTCATGGTTCATTCTTAGCATGTGAGAGTTAAACCTAAATTACGATTTTAGCTAGCTAAAACATAAATTAGCTAGCTAAAACATAATATGTGAACTTATGTGCATGGACAGTGGACAAGGACAGACCATTTCCCAAGTGTGTGAACTGTTTGAAACAACTTTCTAATGAAAGAATGAAGCTAGCTTTCTTAAAAAGACGTTTGGAAGCAAAATATGAAAACCTGGCCATAAAACCAAACAAGCTGCGCAGATTAAAAAAAACAAGAAGCAAAAGATTCACTTAGCGTTAACCTGCTTAACATCTCTGGGGGTACTTGAGGCAAATATTTTAGGTTGAAGTGGTTCAGCTGACAAAAAAATGTTGGGAACCCTGGCTTTAAATATATAACTGTCTGAAAGTCTTCAGCAACTTCACCTTCATTAATGTTCATGTGCACTGCGTTCAGTGCAAAGCCCCCTTTGAAGCCTTCATGTCACCAGGGTTGCAGTCACTGGGGGTCGAAATAAGAATTTATCTGAGGAACATTAATCCTTCTGGTCAACTATAATTAATTTTCAGCTCTGTAGGTGCCTTGTAAACACAATGAAAAAGCACTGCTGCCGTCTTGTTAGAGCCGTCAATGCAATTTTATTGCATTCCTTCATCCTCCTTGTTGAAGTTGTCATTTCATATGAGTGTATAAACAGAAAACACAAAACAAGGGAGAGGAAGTGAGGAACGAGCAGTCTGCCTGCTGAGTCGGGTCCTCCAGGGTAACCTCTGTCTGTTCAGCATCTTTTCTTAGCATCACATACAATGGTGAGAGAGATAGATAATGGTATGTAATCGCTTATGTGTTGTTACTGAGTGGAAACATGCATCGCATAATAGCAGAGCTGGGAGGTGGCATGTTTATGGTAGTTTACGGAGAAATATATATAGTTTGGATAGGGTGAATGGTTAGATTCACTCTTAATAGAGCAGCAACGGCTAATCTGAAATGACAACTGCAAATACAAACATAACAGAAAATAAAACAACAACAGCAACAGCAATCAAACACAACAAAACTAAGAAGCTGGAAAAAATATGCTTGTGCATATGCTCATGGAGAATATCCATTAGCATAATCATAAGGAAGTACTTTTGTTTATTGTTATCAAGTTCGCTAGTCGGGTAAATCCTCATTATGTGGACATAACTGCCTTTGATTTATAGTTTTAAAGTTTTTCACAGTTGCACAATTTGAAATAACCAAAGCTCAGTTGTCAAAGCCACCATGTTCCATCCATCCATTCATTTTCCATACCACTTATCTTATACAGGGTTGAGGGGGAGCCTGGATCCTATCCCAGGGAACTCAGGGCACAAGGCACAACTCATCGCAGGGCACAATCACACACACACTTTGGACAATTTGGAAATGCCAGTCAGCCTAAAATGCATGTCTTTGGAGTGGGGGAGGAAACCAGAGTACCCAGAGGCAACCCCTGAAGCACGGGGAGAACAGGGCGGGCACAGGGCAGAGGCAGTATTCGAACCCCGAGCCCTAGAGGTGCGAGGAAAACATGCTAACCACTAAGCCACCCTGCCCCCCAATGCTGCTGTGCTGTTGTTGATAGTCCAATAACATGTTTTCCAAGGGTTTACACACTTTTTACACTTGTTCTACAAAACACTTCACCCGTTTCCTCAAAACTCCACTTGTAATTGAAGTCTAAGCACAGTTGCTGGGGCAGTCAAGAAACATTTCAGTAAAACATTTTTCTCATATTTTCTCAAATACTTCACTTAAAGGTATTTATAAATTAAGCTCAAAATATGTATAATTTGCCATCATAGAAATGGTACTATTTTTTCAGAGGGAAGAATTTGTGGTTACATACACATGGATCCCACAAAACCCTCAGGAATGTGTAAGGATTTTGTTTTGGATCGAGTCTCTAGTGTCAGTCAGCGGTAAAGTGAGAGAACAACCATTTATAGCTGTTATAATGTAAGTGACAACAGGAACTAACTATTGCACAACCTTAAATATATTTATAAACTGATCAAATGTATGACATTCATTAATAAATAAAAAAAAGGGGGGGAAAAATAAATAAAAAGTAATCATTGACATTTCTGTTGGAAAATAAACAACTTCATCATGCCACCCAGTTGTTGATTATTTTTCCATAATAGAGCATCCTGTTTTTTAAAAATTCTTTATTTACTGACCTCCATTAGAGATGAATTTGAAGTTCTCACTTGTTAAAAGGTAGTCACAGCTATGCTACAGATGCAGTAGAAGTAGTAGGTTAGGCTGAATATCACAGTGTGTGTATGTGTGTGTGGGTCTGAAAGTGAAAGCATTCAGCTCCTCCTTCACTCCGTCTCCGCTGGGTTACATGAGCGTCGGCGTGTATTTATGTGAGCATGAGACAAAAGTTCTCTTCCTGTCTCTCTCTACAAAATCCTCTTTTCCAAACTGTCATCAGGATGCTGACAAGCCGCCCGAACAGGCCGATGATAAACGACTTGCAGGCACCAGATTTACATTGAGTCAACCCCCTCATCCCGCATGTGTCACATTTAACCCGCATTTACTGAAATCAATTATCCAGCTATCACTGGGGCAGGTGCTCCAGGGACGAGCCGCCTCCCATCCCTCTGTCCTCTTTTCAATTAGGAGGTAAATAATCAGCGTTCAGTGGAAGGGAGGGAGTGATGACTCTCTCACTCTCTCGGTCTCCTGCCTCAGCTCTCCCCAGGGCCCTCTTTATGTCGATCTAGCCTGTAGCGTCGAGGCTAAAGACTCAATATGGCGTGTAATGGCCGTGACTGTTGGTTAATAGGTGGCGCTTCTTTCCACTCATCTGAGATCAGTGTGTTCGAGGGTTGAAATGTTTTCTGAATTGGCATGTGAATGGAGTGAGCTGATCTGGGAACAGCGAGGGTTCCTTACCATCTGCTGCCGGTGTTTGTTTTGTCAGTGTTCAATATTTACTGAGCCCTCAGAGGCATGAGGGTGGCATGGTGCCAGGGTGGAAGGGTGTGTGTGTGTGTGTGTGTGTGTGTGTGTGTGTGTGTGTGTGTGTGTGTGTGTATGAGTGTGTCGGGGGGGTGTAGGACACACGGTGTGAAGGGGGAGGTAGAGGGAAAAATTATGTTCATGTGTAGGAAGTGTGTGATGAGGCCTATCGGGAGGCAGTGTGTGTGTGTGTGTGTGTGATGCTTGTTTGGAGGTACATATCATCAGGCTAATTAATTTGCAAGCACCTGTTTAATTACGGGAACTGCTTGAGGGAAAGAGAGAACACGCACACACACACACACACACACACACACACACACAAACATAAAGATGCACACAGCTTCAGTGATGGTTAAAATGATTTGATCTCTCATGTCTACACACACACACACACACACACACACTCTCTCTCTCTCTCTCTCTCTCTCTCTCTCTCTCTCTCTCTCTCTCTCTCGCTAAGCCCTGCAGTTATATTGTTTATTTTTTTGCTAGCAATTCTATTGTTACTTCTATTGGACACCTTCAGAATGATGCTTAATTTTTCCAGCCGTGTGCTACAAACTCCACTGGCCAGTGCCACTGTGCTGATTACTGCAGACTGAATGCTGGCACTGCCACTGATGCTATCACACAAACACACACAGCTGCTGAGCTGTGTGTATGTGTGTGCATATGTGAGAGACTCACACACTGAGAGGAAGAAATTATCCTTTAGCTTTTAGAGAGAGAGAACCTATGATTACAGAATGGTTTTAGCCCTGTTTACTCTCTCTGTCGTTCTCAGCACACACACAAACACACAGACACACAGCATGTCATCACTCTAAATGGTAACTCTGAGTGCTGGCGATTTCTCCACTCTTTAGTTCACCCATCAGCATACATGCTGAATTTTTAGACGACATGCTACATTATTATGACATACTTCAGCAGTGCACTGAAAATATAGGCTGTTTCTTTATTTTCTTTAGAAATGACAACTTTACTTGGTCCAACTAATTCATGTCTTATTCACTGTGAAGTCAGTGGGACAGAATTTAAGGCCATACTGATATAAATGCATTTAAGGTTTTCAACATTTATCTTTTTTTGGTGATCTGTACACTAAAATGTGTATTTTGCCCACTGAAACCCCAGAATCTTTTTGAAAATCTCCAGCTTTGGCTACATTTGAAAATTGCATTTCTGTGTTATAGGAAAATATTTAAATGATGTGACAACATGTTATAATGCATTCATAAGGCATTATACACATCATTCTTATTATTTATGAAAAGGCATGACAATTTGTAACATTGTTAAAAGAATGCCTTATAAGTAGTGGTTATAAAATATTATATCGCCATTAAATCTCCTCATAATGCACGTAAAGCTCTGACTATAGTTCCGGCTGCAAGGCAAATCACAAAATACAAATTCACAGTGAATTGTATAGTGCATGCTCCACATGAACTGATTTTGAAAATGTGTGTAATCAAGTTTTCTATGAGAAGATGTTTATTTAACATTTTTGGAAGGAGTCTCCAGTGTATCAGTCAGTGGTAAACCTGTAACTTTTCTGACACGGGGAAGTCTTCAAGTTGTGGTTAATCAGTAACATGACGAGCTCCATTCCTTTGTCTTATTAACTTCAAGAAAGAATAAAAAAGTTTTTTTTTTAAAAATGTTCTACAACAATAAATGTACCTATAATCCATCCAGCCATTCATTTTTTACAGCATTTGGCAGATGCCCTTATCCAGAGCAACTTACATTTACACAAACTGAGGAGTTGAGGGTTAAGAGCCTTGCTCAAGGGCCCAGCAGTGTCAGCTTGGAGGTGATGGGATTTGAACTCACGACCTTCTGATCAGAAGTCCACCATCTTAACCACTGAGCTACCACCACCCCATTTTCCATACCACGTATCATACACAGGGTCGCGGGGAGCCTGGTGTCTATCCCAGGAAACTCAGGGCACAAGGCGGGGGACACCCTGGATGGGGTACCAACCCATCACAGGGTACAATCACACACACATTCACACATTATGGACAATTTAGAGATGCCAATCAGCCTACAGCACATGTCTTTGGACAGGAGGAGGGACCCGGAGTACCTGGGGGAAACCCCAATAGCATGAGGTGGACATGCAAGCTCTGCACACATAGGGTGGAGGTGGGGTTTGAAAAAAGAAATGCCAAAAAAAGGTGATGGAATGCAGGTTAGAACAGGAACTTGTTTCTCAGCTGTTCCACAACATTAAATATACCTATAATTAATAAATAAAATCAATTAAATCAATTTATAAATGAAGTAAACAAATGATTGATAAAATCAGAATCTGAAATTCTGGCCTAGTTCTGGCCTATAGATTATAGATAATCTATAGATTAGCTACAGAACATCAGCAATCATAAACTGTTGACATATTGTTTAAGGTAAGAGATTGGTTGATGACAGTCACCTGACAGTGTGTTATGTCTAAAATGGCTTGTTTACAAAAAGGCTGTTTGAAGATTGTCTACACTGGACTAACTGCTATGTTTTCACTCCCCAAGAAAACACCTAGGAATATCTTTACGTCTTTACTCTCATTAAAAATGCCAGTGTGCATAAATCTACATGAAAATACAATTTGAAAACTCTGCACCGGCTATTTCCGAGCTCTGTCTAGACTCGCTGGCTAGCTAATTGCTAGTAAATTAGCTTGCAATTATCACGGATAAGAGCAAGTAGGATTTTAGTTAGTTAGAATTTAAATTTTCATTGTAATAGTCTTAGGGATTTGTTTAACAGCAGCCAAATGTGTCAAAATATACCACAACTATCACAATTTGTGTCTCACTAGCATAAGATAAATTAGCTAGATATCTTAGCACGTACTTCAAGATTAGAGTTAGTGGTGGGATTAGCGTTCAAAATCCAGCCATGTCATCCTTATTCATTTGAATTCATAATTTAAAAAAAAATTATCAAATCAATAAATAAACCCCCAAAATCTGATTATTATAATAGCATACTTGGACTATGGGGATATTCATATTCATACTATGAATGATAATGCTACATGGTGTTGGATTGCTATTACGTTTCTAATGCTGTCAAATTGTACTGTGGGCAAACTGTTTGCAGCTTGTTTGCGTGCAACGCTCTAGTTTCACTCCGAGGCAGCTGTGAGTGTGTTTACTCAGTACTTCAGGCAACCTGAGCCGTCTCATTTTTGTGTTTGCCTCCCATATTAGCACCTGGCAGGGTGATGGTGTGTACAGGCAGATTCAGAGAGAGAGAAAGAGAGAGCGAGAGCGTATGAGTGATCTGTCCATTGTCAATATTTACGTGTAGTCTAATGCAGAGCCTCCAGGGACTTTTCTGAATTGTGTACACTGATGCTTAGAGAGCCTTGTCCTTAAATCAAGTGAGGTTTATGTGATTGTAAACCCATCAGAATAATCAACAAGGAAAATTATATCACATTTGTCTACATTTATTAATAAGTCTTTCTCAGTATAGTAAGAGCTTTTCTTTTAGTTGCATGTGACTATGTAATATGACCTTTATGTTAACCTCACACACATTAGACTTATTATGACTCTGTCTGCAGTTTGAATTTGCCCTGGTTTTTCATTTTTGGATTGCTAATAAGCATTATTAAAATATTTTCAAAATATTCATAATATTGTAAACACAAATATGCAGCTTGGTCAAATGTTTAATTTATTTATGTCCAAGGTGCAGGGACAGTATACTTCAAAAGTGCCATAAATGTGTCTCAACAGTAATTCATTCTGAAATTATCACAATGCTAGCAGTAACTTTCTTACAACAAGAATACATATTTGTCAATCATAACACTATGCCAACAACTGGTATTACAATAAGTTTACTTTTCCAAATCTCTGAGGTACTCTCGGGTTACTGTTTATATTTATTTGTCTGTCTGTCTGTCTGTCTATCTATCTATCTATCTTGTTTGCTTGTTTGTTTGTTTGTTTGTGCTATACACCAAAGAAATTTGGGTTTGAGATCAAGAATGGATATGAAATGAAAGTTTAGGATCTCAGCTTTTATTTCCTGGTATTTACATCTAGATGTGTTAAACAGCATAAGACATAGAACCTTTTGTATCAGACCACCCAATTTTTAGGCGAGCAAAAGTATTGGAACAGGCAAGTCTTGCAGTAAATGTAAGTAAATAACACTTATTATTTGGTCGCATATCCCGTGCTTGCAATAACTGCATCAAACCTGCAACTCACTGACATCACCAAATTGTTGGTTTCTTCATTTCCACACTTTTACCACAGCCTCTTTCAGTTGTTGTTTGTTTCAGGGGGTTTCTCCCTTCAGTCTCCTCTTCAGAAGGTGAAATGCTGGTCAGTTGGGTTAAGGTCTGGTGATTGACTTGGCCAGTCTAAAACCTTCCACTCCCCCCACCGATGAAGTCCTTTGTTCAGTTGGCAGTGTGTTTTGGATCGTTGTCTTGCTGCATGATAAAGATCCTCCTTGTTAATTTGGATGCAGTCTAAGAACAATAAATGTTCTTCAGTTTTGTCCTTCTGGAGGATCTTTGGGGGAAAAAAAGTCTCTGAAGAACTCTACAACAGAGGGTTTCCCTTTCAGAGTGGGTTCTAAGTGGAACCCCATTAAGAAACTAAGAACTGTTAACTATCCAAAGGACCCTTGAGGATTCTTTTTCTAAGAGTGTATAAAAGGTCTGTAACAGATAATTATGATATGTAACAGATAATTATTATGTGAAGTGCTAAAACAACAACAACAAAGGTGCGTATCCTTTTGTATCAAAGCAGTGAAAAAAAATCACTCACCGTTTGGTCCGTGTAGAGTGCTATTGTATGATTCGTGTGAAGAGTTTTGCAAAGAGAATTGAAAAATGCCTTGTAAGCACAATAATTATTGTAAAAACACTTCTGCCTTTTCTGCTTCTATGAATCGCCTGGTAAAACAGTGAAACTGAATCACAACAGTCTTCAATTAAAGACCCAATCAGAAATAAAAAAAAAGAAGAAGAAATTTTCCGACGAAGAGCACTTAGTGTCTCAGGCAACAAAAGAAATATAGGAAGAGGAAAACAACATATTAAAAAAATAATAAAAGGAATACAGTAATAATGTCCTGTGATGGACTGGTGCCCCAGCTAGAGTGTCTTTTTCCACCTTGCAGCCAATGTTTCACTGCTTGACTTCCACTGCTCCTGATCACGATAAAGACGTTACTTAAGTTGAATGAATGAATGAATGAATGAATGATGTTTGATAATGGATATAAAGGTCACAATCACAGATCAAGCTCTGATCGATGTGTCATATGGGACGATTTAAACTTTCATTTTTGCTGTTAATGTCAGACACTGGATAACTAACATCTCCCAAGTTTATATATAAAATGTCTGAGTCACTCAGATGGTCATCTTTGAATTAACGTTTAATTAACAAGTATCTTGTGGCCATCAATTATAATGTTGTAGCCATGAGATATCAAACTTTGTAACTGACCCCATGACCCCAATTTGCTAATTCCCACCCACTAGCTAGTTCTCGTCTATCACACTGAAAAAAGGAATATGTAATTATATATAATTTAAGAGAACATATTATGTATATTTACATAAATATATTCAGCTCTTCAAAACATGAGCTCATTGCTTATACTAAATTTAATTTAAACAAATATCTAATCTACTAGTTTGAATTATGTTGCTTCACCACACCAGGGACCGTTTTGATCGACATTTTGAATCGTTTTGGTTGAAGGTCAAATCATGCTGGATGATAATGTAACTCAATTCATTCACAATGTATGCATTTGAATCAAGTTCATCCAGTGAGCTTTTTGAGTGTAATCACATGACGTCAGGACACTGTAACACAACTGATATCTGCCCTCTTCCACATACACAAGCTCACAGATGACAGATGACTGATGATTGGCTAGTGTCACTGTGGTTGTCGGGGGGGGGGATAATACAATCCCTCCATTTTGCTCTCTTGTGCTACAAGGCACAGATGGTGATGACATCATCAGGATTCCAACTCCTAGTCTCCCAACATGAGGAACCTTATGCTTACTACATGGACTCTAGGTTTTTTTTTTAATTTGATGGGAATGGACAAAAACGTTGGATCATGAGCAGCTGCTTTCTTTCTCCACACTTTGGCCTTTCCATTGGTAGAGGTTAATCTTGGTTCCAGAACTTTTGTGGCTCATCTCTGTTTTTCTTTGCGAATTCTAATCTGGTTTTCCAATTCTTACTGTTGATGAGTGGTTTGCATCTTGTGGTATGGCCTCAATATTTCTGCACTTCTGCACAAGTCTTCTTTGAATGGTGGATTATGAGGTCGTTGGTGATGTCACTATGATGGTGATGTCCAAACTGTTGTATTGACTATGCCCAATGCTTGTGCAATGGCTCTGATAGATATACCCTCTTTTCCCAGCTCTCTGGTCTTCATGTTGGTTTATCCTTTTTAACAACAAATGCATTTTTCACAGGCAAAATCTAGGGCTCAAACCAAGAGTAAACATTCAGAGCTATTAATGCTTTAAACAACCAATTTAACAGGGCACAACTGCACAGAAAGAAACACCTATATTATCACAAAATGGGTGGGTTCTGGGAAATTCTGATCTATCACCTCATATTCATCTTTTGATCTCAAACCCAAATGTCTCCAATGTATAGCAAAAACAATATAATTGGCCTTGCTGTTCCAATACTTTCAGAGTGTACTGTATCTTTGTACATAATTCCAAGATTGAACTAAAGGTTCCTGTGGCCACAATGGTCTGATTCAACTGATTTGTCTGTCTCTAATGCATTTTAATAGTTAAGTATTTTATGGCCATGAAAAAGTTCTTGAGAAACTTTAAGTTTTGAAATATTATCTTCCTTAGAATATTAATTCACGGCTATACTTAAAAAATAACCACAGTATCATCTCAGTGGCTCTGAACTTTAGTAAAGCTATAGCTTTCCTGCTTGGACTCACATCTCACATTTTTATTAGAGATTTTTTTGACATTCTGTTGGTGCTCTGTGGCATTAAAAAATCTTTTGATTCTAACATTCAAAGAGTTGAGAAAAGCTGTAAGATAATCAATAATTGCCCATTTGTCAAGCTTTGCCAGATAATTTTTGGTCAAAACCCAGTTTTCAGCAACTCACCCAGAGCACCAAGCTGCCATCTGCACATGATGGTCCAATACGATGTCACTCTTGTCATTCACAGCTGAGGACTCAACCATGTCAAACCCTGCCTGCCATGATGATATAACACGTCTAATTTATCAGCGATTGATTTTTTTCCCCTTCTTTTTTTTGGCCTTGCAAGCTCTGTCACAAATATTGTGAGTGTAATGGAGGATGAAAGTGTGCTGTAAACCGCCACTCGCGCTTTGGCATGCTCCTTTTGTGTATTTAGATCGATGGGCCTTGAAGTATAGATTCCACAAGAGCGATGTCAAGGAAGGCCATTGTGCCGGTCAGCTGCTGTCTTTGTGTGTTACAAGGACACATGTTTAAGTACTGTGGTCAAGATTATCATTACGGTGAGAAGTAGAACCTTGAAATGAGGTGCAAAGCTACTTGTGCTGAAGAACACATTTGAGCAACATGATTAACAAGACATTTTTTTCCTTCCGATGACAGCAAGCTCTTTAAACCATTTTGCAATCCTCTGAATTATAGTATTTAAAGTTTTCTAATTCAATTAAACCATAATCCACAAACCAGCACTGGCACATCTGTGTCAAAAGCTCATATGGTTTACAGAATCAAAGTGACAGGATAATCTATCCAGGTTTAGATCCTAGGAATTCTTAAACCTGGATCTTTATCTGAATCTATCTGAATGACCAAGGTTCTGTAAAATACATGGCATACACACAAACACACACATACACACACAATCAAACCTAATCTGGAATCCAGCATACACAGTTCTAATCCAAGTGTTCTTCTCCATGTATCGGCTCTTGCCAGGGAATTTTGGAATGTCATCCAACATTCCGAACTAAGACCCTGAAAATCCATAAAATGTTCCAGTCAAGCCAATTACAAATCCCCTACACTGGTATGGTCATCAAAAAGCTGCAGCTTCGGGATTTCAAGTGGGGGAGATTATGATTTACAGACATAGACTGTGTCGTGATAGGATTTGAATTGATTTAAAATGATTTCAAAAGATTATTTTTTTTGCCCTAAGGAATCATGTAGCAAAAATATAAATGGTACGGTAAGATAACGTTCAAGTTTCATGTTAGGGAATATCTATGGAAGCTTGTCTTCACCATGTATGAGAGAATATTACACAGATTTGTCACAACTGCGAGATAAAACGTTAATAATTATTCTGCAATATTGTGTAATTTGCAGTTTTTTTTATCCTGCATCTGCAATATCTCTTTGTCTAGCAATTGTGCATTAGTGCGACAGAAACACTATCCTGTTCATCCTAAGGCATTCTCCTGGTATGGCCAGTTCCTGCTGTAAAAAAGGCTTCGTATTTACTGAGTACACTACATGATATTATCTTGTAATTGTGCGAAAAAGTCACATTTGTGAGATAAATCTGAATGATATTTTCTCATACATGGCAGAAGCAAACTTTGATAAATAAAAGTGAAAGTTTGTACTAAAAGGTTCTACTGCTTAGATATATTTTTTCACTTTTGGTATGAATTTCCAAAAATAACCGCACCAAAAAAATCATGAACATTTCAAGTGGTCATTGAAACGTCACCCAAAAGAGTGTCACACTCTTTTATTACGGTTTCAAAATGTCACCGAATACCCATAACCTCTCAAACACAGAGCACACTCTGTATACTCTTTCTTCTCTAGCCTTTGAAGAAACCTTGTGTGTTCATTAGAATTCATTATATTGTCATCGTATCAATTAATCAGTCGCACAATGTTCCTCCGTGTTGAAATAAGAGCTGTGAGAGAGAGCTGTTCCAGGACTATATGGTCATTTGAGATCCTCTGCGTTAGCCACATACCGTTCTACCTCAGCGTCTCCCTGATTTTTAATCAACCGGTTTGCATATGGACTCCTCAGAGGTCATGGCCCTGAGGTATGATGGGTCAGAGCTTCTTCCTACACAGCCAACTGGGTGGTCGAAAACAGCGGGGGGAGAACCTCGTGTTGGCCGAGTCGACATGCTAAGTCTATTTGTGTATGCTTGCATTTAGCACTGCAACATTTCATAGCCTGAGGAGCTTCCAGTGTCAATGACTCTCTATTTATTGTCCTCCTAGCATTACGTGTGCTATCAGTCAGTAATAGTAAGAGCTTTGTGTGCAGGTTAATGCCCAGAAACAGAGGGAAATTATATCTGTGTGTGGCTGATGGGGACAATAGTGAGGGGTGAGCAACTGAATGCTGGAGAATGAATGGGAGCGAACGATACGGGCGTATTTGGAAAATTACCCATCACACTCTGGGTATCACACACACACAACATGGTCCCACCGGGACGACTTGCCAGACAGGGTGGATTGACACACACACTTGCTCACCGTGGCTCCTCTGTCTGGCTTGGGAAAATGAAGACGTTCATTTACCAGAGAGGATTAGCAAGTGCTTAAATCATTATTATGGTAATATGTGGCTGGTTGTCGGCCGATAAATATAGACTTAACCTTATCGAGACAAACACCTTTAAGTACAGGTCCCTCACTGGAATTTCAACTTTGCGTGATTGTTTTGGAGCCCCCTTCTTTCATTTACCAGAAACTGCTAGCATGCAGCCTCGTGGTAGCCTTGATTTTGGCCACATTTTACACAAAGTTTAAACCTGTAAGGAAAGAACTTGAATTTCCAAGGACGGAGCTAACACAGGCTACTAGCAAACATTACCTATAATTATTATAGTACTCTCAAGGCCACCCAACATGCTGAATGTATGGATAGAGCAATGTGACAAATAGAGATGATCCTCCGCTTTATATAATTGGGGCATCGAGTGGGATCTGTAGTTCAGCGCTGAGCTTCGGAGCCTTTTGTACACGCCTGCGTAGCCTAGCCCTGAGGTTTCCTACTGCTATTGTTGCACCTCATAAAAACTCACCGTCTATTGATTCATAAATGCTCATAATTGGATTGACTGTACCTCTACTCCGCTGACATGTTCTTCTGAAGGACAAAGATGTTTTCTGATAAGAAAATGGCTATTTATTATAGGACTATTCTTTGAAGGGTATATATTTTGCACATCTGCAATGCTTATAATTGAGTAGCTGGTTTGCTAGTTGTACATGCAAGATACAGAAGGTTTTACATGCAGAAATATTCTCATTTTTCTGTCTATACACACAAGCATTTTCTGCATCGAGAAAAGAAAACTTTGTCTGGAAAAGAAAACTTAGTTTTGACACTTTTGATTAAGGAGCCAGCAAGGAACACCTGTACAGCTGCTTGCACAATAACTTCTCTCCTTGGAAAGATTGATTTTCTACATTAAAACCTCTCTGCTTTTGTCTAAAGCTGCGTGGCCCCTTTTGTTATGCTAACGGACCCTGTGGAAGATTTCCAATTCAATTCCACCTGCGCTCTGGTCAGCTCTGTGATCCTATTGTGTTCTCTCGCAAGTCCCTTCTTGTCTTCCAAACGGCAATTTAGCAATGGCACTCACCAGAAAGTGAATTGACAGATGGATGAGGAGAGCCTTCGTCACCATATTGGAAAGATCAAGCCCATTAGCAGTGAGATATTAACACTGATATTGCAGGATGATGAGGAATTTCACCTATATATTGGTATTAGAGGGAGAAGTAATAGAAATACTAGTTATAGTAATAGAAAATGGGAAAAATATAATTTTGTTCAAGACATGGGGCGATATCACACATATGCAATTATATGCACAGATCTGGACCTAACAATAGCAATTAAATTGCAATCTCCGAAAGCAAACGCGGAGTCCTGGAACCAAGATTTGTTCTCACAATTACCCATGGTGCTGCTTTGCCTTATCTCATGTTGCTCTGTTACTTAATTACTAATACTTGCTATGTACAAAATTATACAGTATATATATATATATATATATATATATATATATATATATATATATATATATATATATATATATATATATATATATATATATATATAATACAATAATTTCTGTAGTTGATCATCTTTGAAACAGTGCCTATTAATGAATATACTTGAACAAAACCATGAGGAAATATAGCTTTTTCAGTCATTTATTCAACAGAAATATCAATAGATGTGATATTCTTCTGTGGAAAAAGTAAGTACACCCTTGGCCGCAGAAGCTAGTATTGCTCCCTTTAGCAGAAATAACTTCTTGTAGGCGTTTTGCATAATTGTCCACCAGGCTTGCTGGAATTTTTGACCACTCCGTGCAATATTCTTTCAGTTGCAGGATGTTTGAGGATGTTGTTGCATGTACTGCCCATTTCAAATCCCCCCACAACCTTTCAATGGGATTCAAATCCGGGCTTTGACTAGGCCATTCCATAACCCTCCATTTCTTATTTTTGAGCCACTCCTTGGTGGATTTGCTAATGTGCTTAGGATCATTATCCTGTTGAAAGGTCCGCTTTCAGTTCAACTTCAACTTTTGGACAGATGGCCTCACATTATCTTCAAGCAATCTTTGATATGATACAGAATTCATAGTTGAATCAATGAATGCAAGCTGTCCAGTCCCTGAGGCAGCAAAGCAACCCCAAACCATAACATTTCCACCACTGTGCTTCACAGTTGGTATGAGGTGCTTCTCCTGAAAAGCTGTCTTTGGCCAGCGCCAAACATGTCTGCTGTTACTGTTGCCAAACAACTCTATATTTGATTCGTCTGTCCAGAGCACATTTTTCCAAAAGGCCTGGTCTTTGTCTATATGCTCATTGGCAAATTGTAGTCTTGCAAAGGCTTTTCCTGACACGCCTCCCATGCAGGTCAAATTTGTGCAATCTCTTTCTGATTGTAGAAGCATGCACTTTGACACCAACAGTTGCAAGACTTACTAACAGATCCTGTGATGAAATTTTGGGGGACTTATTTGCATCAGACGGTCTGCTCTTTGGCTGAATTTGCTGGGACGGCCAGTCTGGGACAAATTGTGGCAGTTGTTTGAAATCTGCGCCACTTGTAGATTATTTTCCTTACATTCCTTGAAATTATGTATTTTAAATAATTTGGAGATCTTTTTAAATCCCTTGCCAGACTCATAGGCATCCACAGCCTTTTTTCTGAAGGTCTTACAGAACTCTTCAGATCTTGGCATGATGACACCACACACCTCAATAGCAAAGGGAACACCAGACATTAGATATGAGAGTTTAAATAAGACAGGTTCCACCTGCATTCCCTAAGCAGGTTCTAATTACTGGCACCCAATCATCTGATTCTAATTATATGGATTTGAAGGTGTGATAAATGTAGGGGTGTTCTTACTTTTTCCATGTGACTTATTGGTTTTTTGTTAATTTAAATTGTTAAAATTACTACAAAATGTTATGTGTCATTTGATAGAGTGTAACACCTTTATTAATAGACGCTGTTTCAAAGCGGATCAAATGTTTGCTTGTCCAAATATGTCAAAAAAGCCAACAATTTCAATGGGGTGTCCTTATTTTTTCACATGACTGTATATATATTACAAGACCAAAGCCAGTTTTACATCTAAACAAGTGAAGCCATGCAAACCGAATATATTTCCTAAAGTTATGTAGGGTTTTCTTCAATTCAGGGCATTTTGTCAAATTGAAAAAGTCAATCACGGCGTCATTATTGGAGAGGAACACATTTGTTATGGTAATTCTACTCATAAAATAACGCAATTAACACCCTAATTATGATTTTAATGGCAGCGATTACAAAGCTGCAGTACACTACAATGCCTAAGAAACACAGCATACTGTTTTACCATCCTGAATACCCCCTCCAAAGTCACTATCATTAATTAGAAAATGAAATAAAGATTTAATTATGTTCTTTTTTCCCCGGCTTTCAGACTATTTGAAATTCCATGGTGGTTGGGAAATGGCAGTATTCGAACAAAATCCCTTTTTGCAGTGCATCAAAACTGATAAAAAAAGAGAAAATTCTCAGCACGTCATTGGCTGATAAGCTCAGTGTGATAAGCCTATTCACATGCCACTAAACAGGAACTGCTTTGCAACCATGTTTGAGGGACAAAAGAACAGAAAAGCTTAAATGAGTATGTGATTTACAGGGGAAGACCAAGTACACAGAGACAAAAAAAAGGAAATCAGGATATACAGTGATTGCTTAGGAGTCATTTTGCCACTAATAAAATATCTGGGCCAGAGTCCAAGGCACTGATGTGTCGATGTTCTATGCAATCTGTGCTTCTAGTCAGGATATTCAGCAACAATGCATAAACCTTAAGCCTCCCCTGTTAAAAAAAAAACTGTACATTTACATTAAAATACAGGAACACAGTTGTGAGTAAAATATTATAAGTAGAGTAATAACAGTAGGTTACTATAATCATTATTGTTGTATATGATACAGTAGTAAGAATGAACAGTAGTATACTGACAAATGCTGCTGAACACATTGTGGTTTACTGTAAAAATTAATTTTCTCAAAAATTACCATATTTGACTTGCATTTACTCTAACGTTAATTACTGCAAAATATTTTAGAAGGGCCAAAAAATCATATTAGGCATTTCACATAAGCACTACTGACACTTGACACATCCAGGACTTACAGCTGAAACTCAATTTATATTCAGGCAAGTCAGAGAACACTCAAAAGACACACAGACCTAGCTTTAGCTCAAAATATGTTTAGTCTTATTAGCTAACTTGCTAGCTAATTCAAGGTAGAACAGCAACTTACCAAACATCTGTGATTTGTCAAGTCTCTTGAAACATTAACTGACAAAAGTACAAAGAAAAGATATTCAATGTTTTCACTGACCAACTTAATTGTATTTTGTAAATATAAACAAATTTAGAATTTGATGCCTTCAACACACTCAAAAAAAGTTGGGACAGAGGCATGTTTACCACTGTGTTACAGCACCCTTCCTTTTAATTACACTTTTTAATCATTTGGGAACTGAGGATACTAATTGTTGCAGTTTTGCAAGTGGGATTTTTTGCCCATTCTTGCTTGATACAAGACTTCAGCTGGTCAACAGTCCTTGGTCACCACTGTCTGATTCTCCTCTTCATGATGCACCATAGGAGACAGATCTGGACTGCTGGCAGGCCAGTCAAGCACGCGTACTCTGTGTCTATGAAGCCACGCTGTTGTAGCATGTGCAGAATGAGGCCTGGCATTGTCCTGCTGAAATAACCATGGACTTCCTGGAAAAGACATTGCTTTGATGGCAGCATATGTCTCTCTAAAATCCCAATATACGCCTCCGCGTCAACGGTACCTTCACACATATGCAAGTTACCCATGCCGCACATATGCACATATGTACCTTCACACATATGCATTGATGTACCCCCATACCATCACAGATGCTGGCTTTTGCACCTTTAGCTTTTAACAGTCTGGTTGGTCTTTTTCATCTTTGGCACAGAGAACTTAATGTCCATTTTTCCCCGAAAACAAGCTGAAACGTGGACTCATCTGACCACAGCACACGTTTCCACTGCCTTTCAGTCCATCTGAGATAATCTCAGGCCCAGAGAACTCAGCGGCGTTTCTGCATAGAGTTGATGTGTGGCTTCCTCATTGCGTAATAGAGTTTTGGGTTGCATTTCTGGATGCAGCAGCGGACTTAAGTTAAGTGATGACGGTTTTCAGTAGTACTCCCGAGCCCATGTGGTTATATTTATCACAGTATGATGATTTCTCAGGCAATGCCGCCCAAGGGCTCGAAGGTCACGTACATTCAACAGTGGTTTCCGAGCTTGCCCTTTACGCAATGAGATTTCTCCGGATTCCCTGAATCTTTTCACAATATTATGCACTGTAGATGGTGAAATACCTAAATTCTTTGTAATCTTACATTGAGCATTCTTTGCATTGTTCTTTTTGAACTGACTGACAATTCTCTCACAAAGTTTGGCACATAGTGGTGAGCCACGACCCATCCTTTCTTGCAAAGACTGAGCTTTTGGTGGATGCTCCTTTTATGCCCAATCCTGATACCCTCCCCTGTTACCGATTAACCTGATCCTTCAAAATGGTGTTACTTGAATATTCTATAAACTTTTCAGTCTTATTTTGCCTCTGTCCCAACTTTTTTTGAGTGTGTTGAAGGCATCAAATTCTAAATTTGTTTATAGTTACAAAATACAATTAAGTTGGTCAGTGAAAACAAATCATACATTTTTGTTTTTATTGCATTTTAGATAAAATCTCAACTTTTATGGAAATGGGGTTAGTATATTCCCATTGATATTTTAAATTGTTTTAGTACACCTGGGTGACTAGGAACAGGAAAGTAACTTCCTGTTTCACAGGGGTATAAATATGAGGTAACACATAGGCCAAATTACCTTAGTCATTGATAACAATGGGTAAGACCAAGGAATATAGCTGTGATGTGATCCAGGAATATAGCTGTGATGTGCGGCAAAAGGTTGTTGAGCTTCACAAAATGGGAAGTGGCTGTAAGAAAATAGCACAAGCACTGAAAATGCCCATTTCCACCATGGTACATGGTAACTACCCTTCAGATATTTAAAAAAAAAAAAAAAAAGAAAAGGCCTTGTGTTTGACACATGATCTAACCATCCATCCATCCACCCATCCATCCATTTATCCATCCACTTTCTGTACTGCTTATCCTACACAGGGTTCGGCCTGGAGCCTGGAGCCTATCCCAGGGGACCTGGGCACAGGTCTGGGGGACACCCTGGATGGGGTTCCAACCCATAGCAGAGCACAATCACACACACATTCACACATTATAGACAATTTGGAAATGCCAGTCAGCCTATAACACATGTCTTTGGACTGGGGGAGGAAACCAGAGTACCCGGAGAAAACTCCCAAAGCATGGGGAGAACATACAAACTCCACGTGCTAACCACTAAGCCATGTGACACGTGATCCACTATTTACTATTTATTTTAAACATGATACTAACCGCTCCCCACCAAGTTTTAGTTATTTGCAGCCACTCAAGCATGTTTTGTTGAAGCATTCCTTTAAAGACACACTCTCGTTCTCCACCAGTCCGTCTAGCTAAAAGACAGTGTACTCAAGTGGACAGCAAATTGCAGATGGCAGAAATGTGAAAGCGCTCCACATTACGAGAGAGTGATAAAAGTGTCCCATTCCTCAGATCAGTCGACTAACTCCCCATTAATATTACACATATTAGGATATGGGGAGTGCAGGCCACTTCCATTACATCAAAGCCAGGGAGGAAATGCAGGCCAATTGGCGCTCAACCTCATGAGTGTATGTGTGTATTTGTGTGTGTGTATAAGAGAGAGAGAGAGAGACACACACACACACACACACACAAACACATACAAAAAAGTGGATGAGCTCACTTCTTAAGAGGATAGATGGAAGGGATGAGACCTGACAAGATCCAAATCGTAAAAAGTGGACATAAGCCATATAATTCTGTCAGGACACCACCCATCTAAAATAATTACACTTCTCCTTCTTCAAAAGCTGTCCCAAATATCCCCACTTTCTCCTCCCCTCCCTCCGTCTCTCCATCCTCCCTCATTTTCTAACCACATCACAGCACTGACATGTAAATGCACTGTTATTAAATCCTATTAGTCTGGGCTGTCACATGCATCGGAAACGCTATGAAATAATGGCGCTCTGCTGTTGTTTACATCCAGATTAGACCAGGGATTTGATTAACATTTTGCGAGGATTTGTTACTCAGGCATTTCTTATACTGGCTCAACACTTTCAATGAAAAAAAAGAAAGGTTTCCCCTGTAAATCACACAACTACCTTTGATTTTAAATCAGTAATTAAACAGGAAATTCAGTTCAGAAGATGCATCATTATGTGCATAAGGTCTAATCTTAGCAGAGAATAAGCTAAATCTACAGAGGCATCACAGAAGACTACCAAGAGTCCTTATGTGCAAGGAGGGCCCTTACTTATAGATAATTATCGAGAACCACAGTAGATAAAATGATAAAAAATATTTTATTTGCTGGGGTTTTTTTTTTTGGTATTCCTTAATTCTTTGTTTTATTTAGTGTCACTTTTCTCGCTTATTGTGTTTCATTGCTTTCATTTCTGTTTAATTTCAGTCCATTTCAGTGGGTGGGATCAGCTTTTATTATTGGTTTATAGAGTGTTGTTGGTTTAGATCAGGGGTGGTCAAATGGTGGACCTCAGTCCAGCAAAGTATTTCAGTGGGCTGAACCGAGCACATAAAGAATACTGGTACAGAACTTTTAAAACATGAAAAAACTAGCTGTACTTCACAGTCTCCAGTTTTTAAAACATGAACCATCTCAGCTTCTGTATGAAACAAAATGTTTACTATAGATTGGATTGGAGAGAAGTATGTCAAGTCAAAAGTGTTAATGTGAAATGCAAGCACTATGAAACAAAACATAATTACTTCAAACCGGTGTCTTATTTATAGCTATGAAGTAATCATTAAATTTTAATCATTAAAAGGCAACTGTCACCATTCAATTATGTTAGTTGCTTATCTTTATACCTTTATAAGCATGGAGTTGTATGTAGCTGGACCTTCACAAATTTTAGTTGAAACCTACAATTTAGAATATATAGACAAACTCTGAAACACATGGTCTCTGTTCCAGGCTTAAAAGCTCCTGTTCAAGTTAACAACATAAGCCTATTTGCAGTAACATTAGCTAGCTAACATTTACAACTATAGCTAACTCAGTCTGGCATTCTAAAGTTGACTGTACTGTCTAGCATAATTTTAATGGGTTCTTTGATGTAGTTAAAAAAATTTTCTTTATTGGATTTAATAGCAAAGACAGTCTAGTTCAGTTATAATGTGCATTTTTATTATAATTTAATTTAAAAAAAAAAAAAAAACAACAACAAGAAAGATGGCATAGAATGGAGATGAAAAAACTGTACATCTATTATATATTTTATTTTGTGTACTACACTAAAGGCGCCCAGAATAAAAAGTTTGTATTTCAAAGGAATGGAAGTAGAGCACCATGGTCTCACAATGGTACAGAAAATCTTTAATTAATTTCAGGGTCACAGTGGATCTGAAGGCAGGAACACACTCTCTTGATGAGAGCCCAGTTCATCACATCCTTACACACTCCTTTACGCTTAGGGGCAGTTTAAAGTAAGCAGTCCACTTACCTGAGTGTTTTTAGGAGGTGGGAAGAAAACAGAGAACCCAGAGGAAATGAACTCTGGACCTGGACCACTGTTCCACCTGTACCACCATGCTGCACTTTTAACACTGAACAACTTTGCACAAATTGTATTTATTTATTTATTTACTTATAACACTTAATGTCACTTTATAAAATATATAACACAAAGTAGCATACATTTAATAGTACCTTTAAGGTGTAGAAAATGAAGAGTAATGTTGTGTGAAGAGAAAAGTTTCAGCTGTGATTTGAAAGAAGCAATAAAAGTGCAGTCATGGAGAGATTGCATGAAGAATTATGATTAAGGACAGGGTTTGCTTTTGTACCTTTTTATATGACTTTTAATGAAATCAAACTTTATCCAACACAATTTAAAAAAAACGATTCACATTACTTTCTTTGTTAGAATATACATTTGCAATTTACATAATTACAAAAAAAAACAACAACAACAGGTTGGAATAAAGTCCACAGAGACTCTATCTGCCCAGAAATTTGTGGTTTGCCCGAGTATGGTGGAGATTACACTAAGTAAAAGGTCCTTAGTAAGTGAAAGTATCTCATATAGAGTTTATAACGCCAATGGATATTGTGTATGTCACCGATGTAACTGAATACGATTTTTTTTTTTTTTTTTTTTTCGGATTAAACAGATTTCTAAACAAATCCAGATACAAATAGCAAGTGCTGTACTTTGTTTTCCTTGCTAAATGGTTCACAGGCCATCTGGTTGAGACTAGAGGTGTGCATCAGGACTAGGAGCCCTTGGATCCCACCGCACACTGCAAATTTGCACAAGTAGGAGAGTTTTACTTTCATACTTTCATACTTTCTACTCACTAAAAGGGGCGAGGACAAAGACAATAGTCATTTACAAATAGGTGGCTCACAAATCTTTTAGTTTTGTCTATCATCAGTGGTTTGCTCCTGTGGCCCGACCTAAATGCTGCCTTACTGAGCTCTAAAATAAAACTACATTTCAACCGTATTTCACCATACGTGTGAGTTATTGTGCCCTGCGATGGATTGGCTTGCATGTTCTCCCCGTGCTTTCTCTGGGTACTCTGGTGCCTTGTGATTGGCTGGCACCCTGTCCAGGGTGTCCCCAAGTTTCCTGGGATAGGCTCCAGGCTCCCCTAGGACCCTGTGCCGGATAAGCAGGATGGATGGATTACTAAGACATCATTGTTTTGAAAGATAGTTCACTAGCTTACTCTGTCACATTTGAAAGATCGCTTTCCAGAAAGTTGGACAGAGCGACTGCTTGAGACCAATTATGAAGCTAGTGAAGTAGCTGAGGTTGAGGAACTATACAAGTACAATTTGTTGATATAATTTATGAATGAAAAAATTACTTAATATTCCCAGCAGTGTTTCAGTGTTTATAGGAGAATAGTTGAGCACAGAGTTCACTTAAAATAACAAACAAACAAACAAAAAAACTACTGGGTTTTAGTAGTTTTAGTAGGAATATGTGTTTAGTAGTAACGCTGTACCTTTACTTAAGTAATGCTGTGATTCCATGTGAACGCTGTCATTATTGGGTCATTGAATTTTCTTGCTGTTGTAAGTCAACCTGTGTGGGATAATGTTGACAGTGTTACGTGAATATGGCAGTTTACAGTAGTCGGCCTGCTACAAGCATTATTTGTTCTACATGCTGCTTCCTTTGCATGTGTAAATTACCTCCTTTAAGACTGATTCAGATTCCCAAATCTCTCTTTCACTCTCTCTTCCCCTTCATTTCAGAACCCCTCCCCCCCCCACACACACATATCCGCCACTTCCATTTCTAATGATGTGACACTTTCCTTTTTTTTTATCTGCCTCTTATTTTACCCTTTTCTCTTTCTTCTTTTTAAGGCAGCATTTTTGCCTTCATCACTTTCTTGCCAAATTTCAGTAAAATTCCACCATTATGCGACAGCTATTTCATTGCGCGTTTCTTAATTCCATCTGGGCAAAGTGACAAGCACACGACGTTAATACTTGGCAGAACGAGAGAAAGTAGTGTACTTGATGTTTCACTGCAGTTTAATTAAACCATGTCCACTGAAAGAGTTGCTTTGTTTGTAGTCTGAAAGCATCTTGCAATTTCATTGCAGTGTTCACATTTTTTGCCTTTGTTTTTCAAAATATACGATTCTCTACCAGTTTCAAACTGCATTTGAGTGCACTTCATCAGAACTGAAATGATTGTGTACTGACTGGAATGAAATTTTAGGAATTTTGTCTGATTTGTAAAGATGATGACATAATTTTGTACATTTGTGAATAAAATCAAAACAGCAATGTCAATAGTCCTTGGACCTGATGATAGGTTTCTCTCATCATCATGTCCTAGTCCCTGCATATACTGTATATAACATAGCATATTATAGTATATAACAGTATGCACCATCAATATACCAGGATATTGGCATGTTATTTAGTATACTACTACAATTTGGAACAACAACAACAAAAAAAAAAAAACCTAGAAAAATGGTCAATAATGTTTTTTCTGTACACAAGTACAGCCAATATAAGGCTGTACAGTGTATACAACAATAATTTTCTACTGCTTTTCAGTCTTCCTACAGAGTGTCCCAAAAGTCTCCATACGTAGGGGACTATGTTTGCCAGCACCATGTCGGTTGTGCCTTCATCAGTGGATGTTCTTCTCTTTTCTTTGGACCTTCTCAGGAACTTCTCAGTTTGTCTGCAACACTTCCAGTCTTTTTGAACTCATGAATAAGTTTAGCAACAGTGTTGTGTGTGATGTGCTCGCCATGTTTCCTGTTAAAGTCCATCGCAACCCTGCATATATAAAAATATGAAACATTTTGTAAGACATTTAGCTTAAAAAAGGTGCTAATTTCCCATATGTATGGAGACTTTTGGGACACCCTGTAAAGCCCAATTCAGTATCAATTGAAAGTTTACAATCAGCACAATCAAGACAACTTTTCCACTGGTTTCTAAGAGCTGTGAATGAGAAATAAATAATTATAAATAAATAATTATACCAGACCACTGTTGAACTCCTGATTAGAGCAGTTCTAATAGTAGTTACGTATATTATTGCCCTCATTCTAATATGTTATTGTTTCAATAGTAACAACTTTCACAGGGACTAATGTGGTGGACACTACACATGAATGAATCATAAAAATGTATGATTGTTGAGTTTTCTGTGAAGATATTTTTATTTAGCATTTTTGGAAGAAGTCTCCAGTAAAACACGGAAAGTACAAATTGAAGGTGGTAACAATAACTGTGCATGCCACCCGGTTGTTATTGTCCTATAACAGCATGCCCTGTCATGTTTTATTCCTTATGTACAACATGCATTTCGTTATTGCTGATGATAATTGTGACCTCAAAGTCATCCTGGGTAGCCTATAATGCAGCTAGCTAACATTACTTACTCACGCTTGCTAGTTATATATTCATGCCACTGCCTGTTGTTGATAAATGCCAGTGGTGATGTTTTACAACGTGAGTACGTAGTCATGTTACTGGAAATTGAGTTATCAGTGTCTCAATGTGTAGTGAGCCAGGGTCCTTACCAGTGTCCGAACTCGTGTACACGATATACTGATTCACGAACTTGGGAGCTAGGGAGCAGATTGAGACTCACCCTGTGAAAGTCATGAGATTAAAAGAGGCTGGGAGGTACAGTCAAGATCTTCTCATTAGACAACTGCATGTTATCCTGAATGAAAACCAGAACTCAGAAGAGTGCGTAGGTTGTTTGGTCTTTCACTGGCGTGAGAGCTTGAGAAAAGAGCCAAAAGTGTGTGAGTTGGGAAATACTGACGTCGTCAGTTCACAATAACTTCAACTGTTAGCATAAAACATCTAGGCCTAAACTTCCTTCTGCACTATTTCATGCCAAGGTCATTGATTTGATCAGTGCTCTGGGTCCTGATTTAGTTTACCATCCACTCAAAGATGGAGAACGAATGACCACGTCCACAGGCTTCACTCATCCTCCTCTCAGTTCTCACTTCTCTTCACTTCTCTTCATCAAACTATCAGTTCCCATTCCAGTCACGGTCAGACAGTCGTTCGTTAGATTAATTATAGGCACTCATCTGAATTATGATTAAAGGACTCGGCAGAAACCCAATTAGCATTGTTTGATTCTGGCAATCAATTAAGAGCTTTCTTTCATGGGGAGGGTTGAAACCTCATCAGCGGAATTAGGTCCAAAATTACCAAACCAATTATATAATAAAAAAAACAACATTTTTTTTTTTTTTTACAATGCTAAATAGAATGTCCAGATCATATAGATTGTGGTAATCATATTATCATTTCAGTTATTTCATGTCATCTTCAGAGATTTTTCTCAAGTTAGTGCACTTGCCAAAAATGATAGAGATTTAAGTACTAAGTAGGAGAAAGTAGCTCACAGATTGAGAATGAATATAAACTATGTGGATAAATTGCCTCTTCAAACAAAAACTCCAGTTTATCAAGCTTCAGGTAATCTGAAGAAGATAGAAGTGCCTTTTAGAATTGATAGTACTTGTAAAATAAGGTTTAAAATTTGTAAACGCAAAAATGTACTTTGTTACACTTGCATGCTCTTCTTCATTTTTCTCATTCTTAAATTTGCTATGTGTGCGGGGGACTGGGAAAACCCTTTGGATGTCTCTGTTGCTGAATCCAACTGAATTATTCTGACAATAGTATATTTTGACAGCTTTAAATGATAGATTTATATGAATGCTCTCGCATTAGTATGTTATTGTTTCTATAGTAACAGTTCATTCACAGGGACTTGTATAATAGATGCTCCACATAGATTAAGTTTTCCCCACTATGGTAAAGTCTTCAGGCCAGAGGAATGTGCGCGTTCCGGCTTCTCAGTCACATGACAAGCTATATTTTTTGTCTTCTGTAATTTGAGGAGAGAGAAAAAGAGTTCCATGACATTAAATGTAACTATAAATGGTTCAAAAGTACCATATGTCATTCAGGCCACCACACATATGTTCTGATCATTTTGTTCACTAGATATTCTCTAGTTTTTTTTGCCCGTTGCACCATCACATCACAGTTGCAGTGAGGTTACAGGGAAACCTTATATCACGCCATCGCCAGTCAACTTAACAACAGTTCAGAAAGATGAGTTTATGGAGGAAATCTTTCCAGTGACTCAGCAGAGATGAGACATCCATGGCCACACAATGAAAAAGTATTTTTTCTCCAGACTCTCAAAAATAATAGGTGTACATGTATATACATAGACATATCAGCATACAAGGACTTTGCCCTTGAGAACGCATGTTGCAGTAAATTGTCTCTATTATAACGTTAACTGCTAAGTGTTTTTAAGGCATTAGCTACCAAAGAATAAATGCTGTACATGTCATTCACAGACGAAGGATGTCAAGGTGTACTTTGCAATACATACTGTATGTTATTACTTGAGTTTAAATCACTTTCTCCAAATAGTTTTGGAATTGTTGCCGTCGTTGTGATTGCTGCAGCTTTTTTAAATTTCTATTTAAGTTACTAAGTAACAGTACTTTTATTTGATTACGGATTTTGCTTCTCTTTATAGAAGACTAGAAAACAACATTTGTTAGTTAGTGAGTCTGACACATACACTCACCATCCACATTTATAGGAACACCTTTACACCTGCTCATTTATGCATTTTTACTGTATCAAATCAACCATGTGGCAGCAGCATAAATGCATAAATTCATTCAGAATGAAGAAAAAGTTTGATCTCTGTGACTTTAACTGTGGCGTGGTTGTTGGTACCAGATGGGCTGGTTCGAGGATTTCAGAAACTGCTGACCTCCTGTGATTTTCACACACAACAGACTCTAAAGTTTACACAGAATGTTGTGAAAAACAAAAAACACTGACTGAGGTTGTTGGGGGGGGGACCTTTTTGGTAAGAGAGGCCAGAGGAAATTGGTCAGATTGGTTCAAGCTGCCAGTAAGGATATAGTAACTCATATAATCACTCTTTAAAACCGTGGTGAGCAGAAAAGCATCTCATGCACAAAACATCAAACATTGAGATGGATGGGCTACAAAAGCAAAATACTACATTGGTTTCCACTCCTGTCAGCCAAGAAAAAGAATCTGAAGCTATCATGGGCACAGACTCACCAAAACTGGACAGTTGAAGATTATGGGGGAAAAAAATCACCTTTCCCCCCCTAGTCTTCAACTGTCCAGTTTCGGTGAGTCTGTGCTCATAATAGCCTCAGATTGTTGGTCTTGGTCTTTAGCCTGCAGGCTCTCCACTCACAGGATGATTTTTGTCTTTTGCACCATTCTGTGTAAAACTCTAGAGATTTTTGTGTGTGAATTTCCCAGGAGATCAGCAGTTTACGATTGTTGTACAATGGGGTTAGGGTCACGGTTAAAGTCATAGAGATCACACTTATTCCCTATTCTGATGTTTGATGTGAAAATTGACCTGTATCTGGATGAATTTATGTATTGTGCCGCTGCCACATTATTCGCTGATTGGATAACTGCATGAATGAGTAGGTGTACAGGTGTTCCTGTTAAAGTGGACGGTGAGCGTATGAGTCACAGTATTGTGGCAGCCGAAGCATGAAGTCTGAGTATGACCTTAAATCAAGCTTAATTGGTCTTAACAGGTTTGTGAATGGGTAGAAGAATAAGTCAACTTGTATTTTTTCAATCCTTTTAGCCAGAAATAAGTAGACAAACATAATGGCCTGTGCTTATCTGGTTTCTGAACTTATCATGTTTGTTTTTTGGTAGAAGAATTGGTAGCAATGGGAATGGTATTTGGTATATACTGTACATCAGTAAACACTACTCAGCTTATATTGTGAACGAGCTGTTGTCCTTGAATGAAAGAAACCATTTTGACACTGCCAATGCGCACACTATTGGAAAAAAAAAACCCATAGTGCTGAGCGTTTTCTATACAATTCTTCCATGAATTGATTTTCTCTCTTCTTCCTCCTCCTCTTCGTTGATATCAGTTCCCTCGTTGTGTGTGTTCATAACAGAGTTGTCACCATTTTTGGCATCCCGTTGATCAGTTTACTGTTGCTTGATTGGAAATTAATTAAAGCAATTTTAAGCAGGAGTCCCAGTGGAGCTGAGCTGACAATGTTGACTCAGGAGGCAACAATCCTGACACGAAAGTGAGCTTTCAATATTCATGTTATTCTCTCTGACCAATCAAGTCTTTATGCTAATCAGTTACACATTTGTAATGGTAGAAAGGCGAAGGAGAATTAATCAGTTATAAACGAGTTTGTGAGGAATTGTAACGTCTTCTGATGTGCATACTGATCAAAGCTTTTAATCTGGATTGCTTCAAAAAATTCTAAACTTGAACTCGTGCATTGTTGGACACCATCAAACTTGACTTTTCAACTCAGACAATACTCTGCTTCCATAAAATCCCAAACTTTGGCTTGTCTCTTTCTCGTACAAAAAAATGACCTAAAATAACCTTAAAAGGACAATGAAGTGGGAGACAGCTCCTCTGTTTATTAGCTTGCCGACACTTCAGTTGGTTAACAGACCTTTCTTTAGCCTTCCTCTCATTACCCTGGCTATAAAAAAGGGGGTTATATGAAAACTGTTTGGGTGGTATTTGTGAATGTGTGTGTCAGTACTAGGGGGCTAGGTTTGGTTTCCATAGCAATGTGACCCAAAGTGCTCACAGTAACCTAATTGGTATGCTTCTCCTGACCACCCTTATTGAAGCCAAGCTAATCACGGGTCTCTGGTCATAATGAAGAATGCTACTAGAGAAATGTACTGCCTAACGGGGGGTTTTCCTCCACTACCATATTCAAACACCCCCCACCTTCGTACTTTCTTTCTTTATGTCCCATCAGTGGCCTGCTTACCCACAGTGCACTAATGTGATTGGACTTATCTGAATACACTGGAACGGCTTGAGGAATGGGTGAGTGCGTGACGCTCCAGTAGGGGTGTAGTTCCTCGGGATCACTCCACTGCATTACAGAATCCTGTGAATGAGGACATCATTCAGGGGCGAACAAGAGAAGAAGAAGAAAAAGAGCTCAAATGGTGTCCTAATGGGAACTTCTGAGATTCAAATACCAGCAGTCTGTTGGCGACATTTGGAGTAAAGGACTGTAAAGTTCATGACAAAAAACAAAAAAGCTAATATATAAATAATAAATAAATAGCATGTTTGCCTCGCACCTCCAGGGTTGGGGGCTCAAATCCCCTCTTTGCCCTGTGTGCGCTGAGTTTGCATGTTCTCCCCATGTTCTGGGGTTTCCTCTGGGTACTCTGGTTTAATCCCCCAGTCCAAAGACATGCACTGTAGGCTGACTGGCATTTCCAAATTGTCTGTGGTGTGTGAATGTGTGTGTATGAGTGTGCCCTGCGATGGGTTTGCACCCCATCCAGGGTGTCCCCCGCCTTGTGCCCTGAGTTCCCTGGGATAGGCTCCAGGTTATCCCACCTGCACATGCTGTGTCACAGGGTGGCATAACACACCTGGATGAAAGTGCTATATGCACTCTTCCGCATACATGAGCTCACAGGCACAACAATTGGATAGTGTCACTGTGATTGACAGGGCAGAGACTGTGTGCCAACCCTCCCACTTAGTTTTGTTCCCTTGGCTCCTGGCCACAGATGGCTATGGTATCGTCCAGATTCAAACTTGCGATTTGCCGATGATTTTCAGTTAAACCACTTGGGAGCGCCTGCATATTTTACACTATAAAGTAAGCGCTGTTTTTCTACCAATATGTGTCTTATTTCTGAGTTATAAACAGTTCCCGAGTTATGAACCTGAGAAGACTGATTTAAAAAATGCCCGCAAACTGTATTAATTAAGTAACACATAAAACATGACAGAATATGTTATTGGCAAAAAATAAAAAATAAACAAGGGGGCCGTATGATGTGGTATTGTGATGCCAATCCAAAGTTGATTATTTTACAGCATGGCAAATACAGAAGGGTTTTATTCTTCTTATACCACAGCAATTTCCCAATGATTACATACTTTGTATAAAGTACTTTCCCAATGATTACATACTTTGAATAAAAAATAAACAAGGGGGCCATATGATGTGGTATTGTGATGCCAATCCAAAGTTGATTATTTTACAGCATGGCAAATACAGAAGGGTTTTATTCCTCTTATACCACAGCAATTTCCCAATGATTACATACTTTGTATCCACAACATTAATCACTTACACTTATGTTATAGCAGCTATACTCAGTTGTTCCCTCATCAGTCTCAATTTATTTATCTTTTTATTTCATAAGACAACAAATACAGCTTGTCATGTTACTGAGAAACCACAAACCCCTCCATCCCAAAGACTCTCCTTCACTTCTATGCATTTCAAGCCACTTTAATGAGCTTCTCCCATCCAGGCCAAGCTGCGAGGACTAATTGATAAATGCTTTTAATAATTCCTAATTAGCACAAGTACAATAATAATTGGCTTGCTAATCTGCTGGAATAATTAGCGGTGTAGCGAGTAGCAACGATGTGTGCCCAACTGATCACCGTGGGGTTCCTGATGTCGACTGGCCACTCGAGGGGGGCTCCTGTGGTGGGGACAGAGGCATCTTTTGTCGGCTAGGATTGTAGCTTGTGGGTGGCCCCAGGTTTTTGGCCTGGGGCTTTTTTTGTGTCATGCTAGTAATTGAGTCACTAACTAGCTTGTGAATAGAAGTAGTGTGTTGAGGGTTGGGACAAGGAGGCCATCGTTGGAGACACCTGCTTAGTTACCTCAGCGTCTAGACCAACAAAATGAGAAGCTGCGTGGATTTGCTTAAGTATGTGGGACTGATGAAAAGTTTGTAGTTCTGCCACGGTCGATTGAGTTTAATGGGGTTAAATTGGTTTAATGGTACAGTATATTATGTTTAAAGGATGAGGGAATGCAGCAACTGTGAGCTAAAGGTAACTAAACTGAAAAAAAAATTTTTTTGGATGTTTGATGTCTGATGGTGATTAGCTTGTGTTCTGGCCAACAAGCAAACTTGTTTTGACATTTACACCAAATGACATGTTAAGACTACATGCTTTCAAAGTGAAGCCTTGTTGATGTCATTGTGTTATGGGTTTCCTTTTAGCTCCCGTTGCATTGTCTCTTTTACGCTGTCTGAAAATGTGTTGTGCACTCTTTACAATCTTATTACAGTGCACCAGGTCAGATCTGGGCACATCCTCCTTCATCCTTTGCGAAAAACAAAAAAAACATGTCTTTTATACTGTATATTACTCAGTGTTCCCAGAACTCAGTGTAAGAATTCCCTTTAGACAGGCTAGAAAATCTCTGGTGCCCTCTAATTATTCTCTAACATGGTAAATTGGTGGAAAATTAGCTGCTAATAATCCCTTAATTCGTGCCCTGCTAATGGCCTGTTATCCTAAATTGTTATGTTAATTGAGGTTTCATCATAAGTGGGGATTGATCATGCTGTCATAGGTTAACACAGGTTTTTTTTTCCTCCTCAGCCTTTTTCCACCAGTTAGTGCTGTTAATAAAATTCAGTTACCATCAAATGTTACACCCACAATACATCAGTTTTGCTGATGTACTTTACATTATCCCATGGCTCTACTATTTTTTTGATGGGTTAAAATCCTTAAAATCTCCTAAAAGTGCCACTAGACTCCACACTCCACAGTCCTGCAGTGCAAATTAAAAGAATGTCATTATATTTCGGCATGCTTTGCAAAAGTGTGAAATTCAATGCTGCATTTTTTTACAGACCTTTTTCAATCCTGTATCTCAGTGGCTTTCCCGGTTTCTGATACTGCCGGGAGCGTATCCGCCATGCCAAGGTTGACATGCCATCTATGTAGAGGGAAGGCCGTCTGTAAAATATGCTAACATATATAAAGATACGGTGGGTCCCCTGGCCTTTTGCTGACATTTACGGCTACCGGGCAAGGACATGGCCTTTTCTTTCTTTTCCTATTTTTCCCAACTAATCAGGTGGCTTGAATAGGGGCCAGATAAGGCTATTGTTTGCCTTGACAATGTCCTGATGGTTTGGCCCTGTGCAGATCATAGGCAAGCTCCTCTTTTAAAAAGAGAAGAGCTGACAGAGAGAACTCATTACTTTACTGCCTCTGCGTTAATTAGCTAACGAAAAAAAATGTGTTTTAGAATAGACAAGAAAAGAAAGGGGAAAAAAACCTTTGCTAACATCTGTGTTTTGGGGTGAGTGGGGTTTTTAAATGGTGTTATGGGCAAGTGTGTAGTAATTATCAGTTCTAATGGATTTTATGTAAAGGACATTAAGATTTGGTTGGGTTGTGATCCCAGCTGTACATGCCTCACTTTCACTGACTTACACTGACTTGCTAGCAAATCTAAGCAAATGCAGTTCTAATTGAATCAGTTCTAATCAACGTTTGGAAAAATATTGACCCAGACATCGCTACTTGTGGAACACACTGAATTCACATTAAATTTTTTTCTGGTAAATTTGAAACTTTGCTATCTAACAGTGACATCCAAATAACACCAATATAAAGCTTGCCATGCTGATATACGAGTTCTGTTTCACCATGATCATATAGGGTCTGTATTATTTATCCGCTGTGTGTACTTTGCTTTAGTGGCTTCACTATTCAAGCCACACAGTGCTGTGGTTTGAGATGTGAGGAATGAGACCGAGTGAGAGAGAGAGAGAGAGAGAGATCACAGGGGACGTCTGATGGTCTTATCAGTCAGCTCGCCTTTCTTCTCCCTCTGATCTAAATCACTCTATATGTTTGCTCCCTGCTCTATGGACTGGTGGCCTTAAATGTTAAAGAACAGTTTGTCCAGTAACATAGGCAAAAAGCAATTTCTAGGCTGTCAAAATGTCACAATGTCATAATGCTAAAGGAGTTAGACTGATGGTCGCTAATTATGAAAATGACTTGAATTGTACTATCTTGAAGCAAGAAACGTAACTTAATCTAACCAGTGACTATTAAGAATTATTGATAGAGAAAGCAATTTTGTTGGATCTCCTGCAGTTGAGATCATAACAAAACTTCCACAAATTTAATTGATATATATTTAGATGTTCTGTCTACGAGCTTATGGTAATATTATTCTAATATTACTGTGTTTTATACCATGGTCTGTCCGAATACTTGATTCTGATTGGCTGGAAGGTGTCCGTTAAAACTGTATATACTACAGGTAGTTGCAGTCAGTTTAATCACCTTTCTAAATTTATGTGCTGCCTATAAACAACTGTAACCATAGTAACATACACTTAAACTCACAGCTTCATTATTAGTAGAGACGTGGCACAGACCCAGGTAATTCACACACAGTCTCTCTCTCTCTCTTTCTCTCTCTTTCTCTCTCTCTCTCTCTCTCTCTCTCTCTCTCTCTCTCTAATAACTATTTATTATAATTCATTCATACAAATGTAATTTTATCGCACTTGAAATAAAACATCTGAACAATGTCTTGAGGTGTGGTAACTGTGGTATAAGCGGAATAATTGACTCCGGTCCGTTGAATTATTAGAAAATAACGCTCACCCGAGGTGTAACGGCCACTCCTACTTTTCTTATAATTCAACGGCCCGTCGTCAATTATTCCTTACTTAATGCATTCTGCAGAGGCAACCACGGCCTGGAGGTTCTTTGCCTCCACATTAAAATCGCGTAACTCACACCTAGCTGTGGATCATCCCTTACATATTAAGCACTGTTGAATGATCAAATCTAAAGGTGTAGATTAATTGTCTAGATCGGCAGCTCTGAAAGTAGTTCCGACTGTAATTTACATTATGTTCTCATTCTAATACAGTATGTTACTGTTTCTTTAGTAACAGCTCATTCACAGGAACTTGTAGTGAGTAGCAATAACAAACAGATTGAAAAATGTGTTGTAATTTAACACGGAAAAATGTATATCATTGAAATCGTGACTCTTTCTGTAAGGAGACTCTTTCTGTATTTAACATTTTTGGAAAGAGACTCCAGTGTCAGCACTTTGTAAGTGTAAGCAGTCAGAGGGTTTTCCAAAACAGGAAAGTCTTTAGGATAGGATACTTTGTGCTTTCTCAGTTTCTCAGTAACATGATACACTGTATTTTTTTTTTTGTCTTATTAACCTAATAGATAGAGAGAGAAAAAAAGAGAGGCTGGTGAGGGACTGACTGCTTACAGCTGGTGTAACGTAAGTGATAAGATTAGCAGTAAATATAAATGGTTAAAAAGCGTGGCGTCATATACTGTATTGATAAATGAAATATTTGAATCATTGTCAAATCACTCTGGCATAAGAAGAGTAAAACACATCAGGACATGCTTATATAGGATTATTTTCCTATAACAGTGTGGCCCATTGTGTTTTATTCTGTGTTCCTTACTTAATATTTATAATATTGAAAAAAAAAAAATCAAACTACTGCCATTAATAAAAAGACGGATTTGTATTTGTTTCTCAAATACCACAGTCTGGACCAATATTTGTTTTTAAAGTGTTGATTAGAAATTCTTAACACTGAAGATGTTATAATGCTAGTCACACACACTCCTCAGCATTCCCATCTAAACAGGAACCCCCTGTAGAACTATACAAGTCTTCTCTCCTTTCCTGTGTTTATGACATGTTGTTTTCATAAAACAAGTGGTGTTTGTAGCATCTCTTTCCTTTGTGTCACCCACATTCTGCAAGGACTAAAGAGATTAGTATCATGCATCGAGTGTGCCTCTCTGACGACTCGCTCAGGCACCGACAGGTTAATTTGTTTTTCTCTTGTTTCCTCTTTTGTCTGTGCCTGACATACGAACTTCCCTCCTTTTTACTGTAGGAGGATGCTGGAGCATGGAAGGGGTTGCGCTGGAGCGCTGAACTGAAATTCCCACTGTTTAAGATGACTTTTTTACACAGTGGTGAGTCTTCAATGGAGGGATTGGACAAAACAATAACAACAGCAAAAAGATCACTTGTGTAATGTAGCAATGTTAGCTTGACAGAAATATATGGGCGAGTAATTATAGTTTATCATTATGCTTAAAGAGGACAAGGAGGCTGCTGCTCTTTTTTTCGTGTATAAAGATTTTGCCCTTTGACCAATCATGTTTTTATGGCATGTGATATACATACCTAATCCAGTACACTTTATCCACTGTACATGTTATGAGTAATGCAATTCTTAAAGGAAGGCTTGTACATTTCTCTCAGAAGACGATAGCACCCTAAGACGAGTTGGAATTGTGCATGATGTTGATCAAATGTCATTTTTAGCAGAATACTTATTGGTAATTATGCCAAGACGTTTTATAATGTTTCAGCTCACCTCTGCTTTTACGGGTCCACATAGTGCGTTCACCAATCCCCAGATCTATTAGTATCACTGTAATGATCCATATTCGCTTGGCCGGACTGATTCCTTATGTAAAAAAAACCTACAAAAATACACTGTTCAATTACTTTAATGCCATGTAAAAGTGTTGTCAAATTACCACCACATTACTCCCCCCTAGTACAGCACTTAAGACCCAGCAGCTGGACCAGGATATTGGAGCCATTTTGTGTCATTAGCCATCTTCTGATTGGTTGTAAAGACTCAGGGGAATATGGCAAGATAGCATTTAGGAAGGCATATTTACTGATTTTGCTTTAAAAACACACTCAGGTGCACCAGAAAGTGGGGCGGATGATATGATAAATTCTCAGTATGATAACCGTGCAACCTAATATCATCGTTTCCTTTAATCACGATATTTGCTTACCACTTCACATTTTCAAAGAGGATGACATGAAGTGACATTAGAGCATCCAAGCTTACATTCCTTAATTATTCAACTTATATGTTTTAACAAATAACTGAATAATAAGCAGAGAGCTTACAAAATATAAAAAAAAAATATATATATCTTAACTGAATGTCCCCAAAACAAGACGGTGGAAAGAAAATATGTAGATATGACAGATTTTTAAAATAGGTTTTAAATTGCGAGTAAGAAACAATACTAATAATGTCTCATTTTAGAGGCTTATTTATTTCTATTTATTACTCTATACAGAAGCAACCCACTGGTAATGAACCTCTACATTGATTATTCGGTTTTTACGTAAGTGTATATGCCTCAATTAATTTTATACAGAATAAAAAGATGATATAAAGAGATAAAATGTGCCCAGTATAAGTGTACATGATTGCACATATGATAGATGCTACAGCTTATAAAATAATCTACTGTCCATGGAATTCTTTGGCAAATGATTTGAGTATGAGGCTATTTATTTAAGAATTGCCGCTGCTCAATAGTGTATTTTCAAGGGCTTTTTCTCTCTTGTGCTCTATTACCAATGCAAAATCTAATTGTCATGCTTATTTTTAAATTAATAGAAAACCCCCGGCATGCCAGATGAGCGGTGAGATGCTTTAGTGTACTTTGGCAACAATTCAATTTCATACCACTGTGAATATGCTGCCTAAATTTAATTTAGAAAAAAAGCTAAGTATAATAATCAAATTTAATTTATTTCTTTTTGTAAGCGTGTTTAGCCTAAGAAATGATGCGTTATGACAAATATATTTATTGCTTTTTCAGCACTTCCAATTAGCCTTAAAAAGGTCATTACACACAAACACAATAGGTGTTTACATCAATTTCCCGTCCCCGTTTTTCCACATGCGTTTTTACCTCGTTTAGACTAATAGCAAATTTCTAATCGGATAGAAATTCTTCATGGTCTTTTTTAAAAGAAGGTCATTTGGATATAATGGTGTGCTACACAAAAAATCCACAGGGTTATTAGTCTGCATTTTATGGCACAGTATGAGGAGCCTAATACCAAACTGTCAACAAAACAGTACTGCAAAATCTCTAATGATGTTTTAAACATTCATTGAATCAGTGTTGCTCCCTGCTGGACCTAATTTGTTTTTTAGATTTAGGTGTCTCAAAGGACAAACCACTGTATGCCACCAAACAATAAGTCATAATAGTAAGCTACTTCAGGTTCAGCTTATAAAATAGACTGTATGGACTGTATTTAAGCATTTTACAAGTGGGTCTAATTGCACCAACTGGTGCACTTGTGATCAGGAATGAAACTTTCCAAAACAACACAAAACAATACAAAACAAAACAAAACAAAAAAATACAATTTGTATCATAGAGAGTAATATCTGTGTAACAAACAAAACAAAAACAGATTAAATGGGTGACTAGTAAACAAGCCCAGTGGTTCTCAACATGAACTGAATTGGGAGGCACAGTGGCTTAGTGGTTAGCATGTTCGCCTCATCCCTCCAGGGTTGGCGATTTGATTCCCGCCTCTTCCCTGTGTGCGTCTAAGAACATGCATTTTGGCTGATTGGTATTTCCAAATTGTCTATAGTGTGTGAATGGGGGTGCCAGTGTGTGTGTGATTGTGCCCTGTGATGGGTTCGCACCCTGTCAGTGGTGTCCCCCGCCTTGTACCCTGAGTCCCCTGGGATAGGCTCCAGGCTCCCTGAGACCCTGTGTAGGATAAGTGGTACATAAGATGGTTGAATGGATGGAAAACCTGAATTCTTACTGAGGTTTTTTTGACAATTTGACTGGTCACTTGAATTACATGGATTTAATCGAAACCTCAATAACTCACAAACAACTCGGTCTATCCTTTTCTCATTTTTTTTTTTTCTGCAGCCAGGGACCCCTTCAGCAGTTAAAAAACTTACAAGGACCCTCTCATTACAGACTTTATGTATGTTTATGATTATACAACAGTTAGTTCAGGTCCACTAATTTGACTGGATGAGTAGATATTCCAAAAGTGCTTATATTTACTATAACTGCACTGGGACATTTCACTGACTTAAAATATTAAACTCATCAGTGGGAGCTAAAAATGAAGACAGGAAACCAATTTTACTTTAAGCACCTTTGACGGGAATGTACAAATTAATGTGAGATAGCTAGCTGGCATGCTATGAAGTGAGTGTAGAGTATTCAGGATCTATTTCCAATGGCGGAACAAAAATGAACAACATTTGGCCATATTGTGTCCAGAGTGTCACTTAATCAATATTCATTTCTTGTGTATCTTCAAATCACTATTGACATTATTTTTAAGGTTACTTGTTGTTGAGTTAAGGGTTTGGATTAAAGCCTAATTACAGAAACTGCAATAATAAATATAATGATGGGTAATGATTTTTACCTCTGTAACAAAATTAATAATAAATAACCCATGGACCCCACTTTGAGAACCATGGGCCATGTCAACTTGGACTTAATGTTTTCTGTGGGTGGAAAGTTCAAGAAAAAAACCCCCACTAGGTCTCTAGTAAACATCCAAAATGTTACTATACATATTTGGACGATGAGCCTAATATTTATATGAATGGATTATATTCATAAAATAAAATTCTACAGTTAGATGGGTCACTGTCGACAAAAAAAACTTTAGTTGACTATTTATTAGCCATATGCTAATGAAGATTGAAGAAACCGGAAGTGGAGGGGAAAGGGCGCGTATCAGTGGCGTCAAACAAACGGCCCCTCGTGCACGAGCCTCTTCACTGTATGCGGGTGATTTTTTGCTGTTTCTATTGCAGGGTTTGTCGATCCTGAAATTATGGGCGCTACTGTCTTTGTGCGCCTGTGTAATTTACTTGTTTCCTACTCGCTGTGATTGAAGCGAAATGGAAGCGGCCGGGGCTCAGTGCACTCGCAATTGCAGCTGTTCTTGCCCTATATTTTGCTCTTGTCTAAAAGAGCACTGCTTTGGAGAGGGGAAAGCCGGAACTGCAATTTCATACGTGGTTATGTCAAGAGCCCGCACCATGCAACCCTGAAACTATTATTTACATGCCCTTTTGCTCTTTCAATGAAATTTTCCTAACAAATGCATATTTTTATCATTGAGATTTGCCCTATATTTGCTTATGATATACCATTTAAAATGTCTTAGCGTAGGCCTATGCTTATAGTATACGCAAATCAAGGAAAAAAGAAAACAGACCCCTTCACAGACCCCTACATTGAGAACCACTGATGTATAGACATATGTATATATACAGCATATATACAGTATACACTCACTGACCACTTTAAATTGAATACCTACACTCATGGAACACTTTATTAGGAAACCTAAACACCTGCACATTCATGCAATTATCCAATCAGCATATCATGTAGCAGCAGCACAATGCATAAAATCATGCAGATACAGGTCAAGAGCTTCAGTTAATGTTCACATCAAACATCAGAATGAAGGAAAAGTGTGATCTCTGTGGCTTAAACCGTGGCAAGGTTGATGGTGCCACCTGGGCTGGTTTGAGGATTTCAGAAACTGCTGTTCTCCTGGGATTTTCACACACAACAGTCTCTAGAGTTTACACAGAATGGTGCGAAAAACAAAAAATACTGAATGATGGACAGTTCTGTGGGTGGAAATGACATGTTGAAAAGAGAGGTCAGAAGAAAATTGCCAGATTGATTCAAGCAGCCAGGAAGGATACAGTAACTCAAATAATCACTCTTTACAACCGTGGTGTGCAGAAAAGCATCTCAACATGCACAAAACATCGAACCTTGAGGGCTACAACAGCAGAAGAAAACACTGAGTTCCACTCCTGTCAGCCAAGAACAAGAATCTACAGAGGGTACAGTGGGCACAGGCTCATAAATAATGTCAACTTAAATCGAATGTGTTCTGTCTGTGAAACGTTCAAGGATAAAAAGCCCTAAGGCTCTAATAGCTAGTCAAAATATTATTGTGCATATTTAAATTACGTTCATGAAATCTGTACTGAGGGCTTCAGTGGAATTTATTACACAGTTAAAGGGATCCCTGGCTACAAAAAGTGCGAGAACCCCTGTAATAGACAGCACCATTTATATATAGTATATACTGTATACTTGAGAAGGGTCATCGATATTAGTAGTTTTATTTTGGTTATTTTTAAAGCCTGGATTTGGGATATTTTAATGTTCATATGTAGCATAATATAAACATGCATGATTACACTTATAAGCTGGCTTTGCGACAAATAACAACCTCCTCTCTTTACCTTTCTGATAAATGTAGTTTTGGTTTCTCTGGTAACCAACGCATCTGTATTGGTTTAACCAAATCTCTGCTTTAGGATTTTTGAAGGCAACTCTTTTCTGTGAAGGAATTTAGCTAATTTAGCTCCTTCGGATAAGGATTCATATCACAGGCTCCAGAGAACACCTACTCCTCTCACAAACAAACACATAGCATATGACTCATGGCTTTATGTTTAGTGTTGAACAACACAGGAAGCATGGGGAGTTATTACATAATCTAGTTGAAATGAATAATAAAAGCTGCTTTGCTAAATTGTACTGATATTTTCAGAACTTCTGAATACTGTTTAGGATGAGCCCGTGTTCACATGTTGTAATTAATTGTGAGAATCAGCCTAATGTGTTATATACCTGTATGCACATTGTTATTATTATTATTTTTTAATTACGCCATCATCCTGTCTGCATGACCTTCATTCTTTTCCTCTTCTCCTCAAGCCACAGGGGGCAAATGTCCCCACTAGTAAAGGCGAGACTGGTACTGAGTGTTAATTTTAGCTACTGGTTCTATCCTATTTTTTTATCTTATGAAAAGAAATAACTGCACTGGTGGTCTATATTCAGTTATGACACGCCTACAGTGTGCATCTCTCTCTGTCTCTGTCTCTGTGTCTTGTTCTTTGTCTGTGTCTCAGCTGGCTACTATCTAATTATCCCTTGCGCTTAATTGGCTAACTATGACTTTGCCATCCACTTGTTACAGCTGACACGCTTGCTTGCACGTTGTTGCTTCTCCAGGTGTCCTGCAGCATCCAGCTATGACACTCGAACAGCTCAGGAATAGAAACGTACAAATTAGTTTCAGTCATTTGCATTAGTTTCAGTTAGTCTATATGTCATGTAAGGAACAAAACTTGAAATGGTGTGCTGTTAGAAAATAAACAGCGACGGAATAGTGTGACGTGGCCCGAATTAAAGCCGATTATTGACTATTTTCCTTTAACAGCATGTCGAAAAACAAAAGTGTTTTATTCCTCTAATACCAGAGCAATTTGCACACGATTACAAAATATCATTTATTAGTGAACAACATGTTGTACTTTTTATACGTTTTATAGTTACGTTTAATGTTGTGGAATGTCTCCGAGACAGTTTAGTTCCTCTTGTTATATTTTTGAATTCTAATTAAAATGGTGATATTTATCTTGACGTCTTTTGGTGAAATTGGAATTTAATTAAAAAAATTTTTTCAAATGCTTTAACTTGTGAATGTGATGTGTGCAAAGTAAAGAAAAAAACATATTTCAGTTTTAAAAAAGTATACTTTTCAGATCATATAGTAGATGAATGTCAACATTTTATCATGCTAACAGTTTGCATATGTGTAGATTATCCCTTCTCCCACAGGAGCAATTATAAAACACATATGTTTTTTGCTGGAGCAAATTGAGACATATAAAACGAGCCAATGAAGTGAGTGATATGCACTGAATGGAGGAGGCAGGACACACGTGCACACACACACACACACACACACACACACACACACACACACACACACACACACAGCTTATTAATCAGCTCTGACAGCAGCTATAGCAGACAATCGACAGCGGCCACTAATCACAGAACATATCTACTTCATTGATCCATAATCCCCTTTCACATAACACATGCAATTTTGTATAATACCTATAATACTGCTGCATTCAGACTCAAAGAGCTGTCAGACATCATGTCAACCTACAAACCAACTACAGTCACCACACAACTCAGAAAACAGAAGCACACCCTTTGGGTCTCTACTAACCCCTCTTACTGAGGTTGATGGCATTTAAATGTGAGACATTTCAAGCTTGTCAGGAATACATTTTGGTTCAAATGTGCTATACTTTTCACCTTATGGGATATATTCATGAACTAAATATAATATTGGATCAATAGGGAAGCTTTTTATTTATTTATTTATTTATTACATTTTCTGGCTTGAGAGTTGATTGATGAAGCATTGTTTTATGGGAAAGATGTGATTTTAAGGGCTTTAGTGTGTGGTAAATGTGCGTTACTTCACATATTGACAAATGTAAACAGGTTTTAAGCAGGGATGCACTGATACTCGGTATCGATCACAGCTGATACTGTTGAGCTGATGTGGATAACTCTCTTAAAGCCCAGTGCACTTGCATGTATGATGTTTTGCAGGTTTACTAGCAGAGAGTCACTGAGTTACTAAGAGGATGTCAATAACAGATCAGCATTAGACAGTCCCTCCGGGATTTTGCGATCACAGAAATTAACTCCACAATATTTGGAGGAGCTTGCGATTTTTCAAAATTACTGCGGATTTTCTGCATATTTGGGCTGAGACATGACATGTGACGTCATCACGACACGCATTCAGCCAAAGCCCTCTTCGATTCAAGTGCGTTGAACATGAGTACAGCTAAAAGGTCTCATTTACCAACAAACATCACTGTGAAAGGCAAAACAATTTCGTGCAATTGCAATTTCACCAATTCAAGTAGTTTTCTGGGTGGAAAAAAGCACAAAAAACATAGCAAATTTTGAAAAAAGCTGCAGCAAAATCAAATATTTTTGGCTGCAACAATCACAAAAGAACTCCTTGAAATCCTGTATGGACTGATTTAGACATCGGTCAATACTCAGAGCTCTGATATCAGTATCATATCAGAGGTACAAATTTGATCAAATCTGTTAGCTTGATAATAAATAGACATATTTGTCAGGTTGTTCTTTGTTCTTTGGCTTTTCTATCAGCAGGGATGTTCAGAACAAGTGTTTTACCGACATTATGGGCAGTGTCTCTATAATGTCAGCAAGCGGATTTAGCACCTGACATTATTTTCTATTTGTTTTCTTGCTTTTGCTTGCGTCTGAGTATTTTTTAATTTAATTGATGCCCCCACACTGGCAGGTCCCCATAAGGAATTTTTTATTTTTTTTTTTATTTATTTATTTTTATTTATTTTTTTTTTTTTAAACAAACTGTGGCAAACTGTAGCTTAGTGGTTAAGACGCTGGGCTACTGATTGGAAGATCGTGAGTTCAAATCCCAGCACTGGCAAGCTACCACTGTTGGGCTCTTGAGCAAGGCCCTTAACCCTCAACTGCTCAGATGTATAAATGAAATAAAGGTAAGTCGCTCTGGATAAGGGCGTCTGCCAAATGCTGTAAGTGTAAAACAAAAAACGCTACAAAAGGTTTCCTTTTGGTTACTGAGGTTAAGGAAACATGAAATACATGAAGCCAGCAAACCGCATGTTTTCAAACTGCAGCTCCTCCTGCATCACAGGGCAATGTAACCCATTTGGAGGAAAGCGTATGCAATCTACCCTCTTCCACATACATGAGCTCACAGATGCTTATGATTGGCTACTGTTGCTGTGATTGACAGTGGAGAGACAGTAATGCCATCCCTCCCACCTAGAGCCAATTTTGCTGCCTAGGTTCCTGGCCTGGCTTGGTGATGTCTGTGGCATCAGCGGGATTCAAACACGTGATCTCCCTATGGTAGTGCAAACGCTTTTCTTTTTATCCTAACTATATGGTGACTTTCCACAAATAGACTAAGTTGTCAGTTATTCCTACACATACATACACGTGCACTTTAGCTAAATAATACAAGTGATCCACATAACCCTTTAGACACTTTTAGTGTTTTTTTTTGTTTTTTGTATTATTGGTAAAAAAAAACAACAACCAAACAAACAAAAAAAACCCTTATGGGGACTAGCTGAATGTCACTTATTCCTATATGCACACAGACACACACACACCACACACACGCACATACACACATCCTGCTCAGTATCCAGCTGATCATGTCACAGCTCTTATCATGGCCAAACAAGCTTGCTTGTTAATATATAGTGGAGATTTCAGGTTTCCCTCCATCTTTGTCTCCGCCAAGAGGAAGGCTAATCGCTCTGGTCAGGGTGCTGGAGTCAGCCATTGGCAGTGACAGCCAAGAATTATGGGAGATCATCAGGGGTTAAACAAGGGGGACAGTAGCCATTACGGGTGACTCAGCTGTAAATCAGGATGTGGCTGATAAAAGATAAAGCTATTTTTAAAGGGGGCTGTTACTATGAGCGCTCCCTTTCAGGAATACTGCAGTGATTATCCTCGTGTCTCTGACTGCATGGAAAAGAATTTGTAGCGTACTGAGAATAGAATGGGAAACCTGTTCACTTGAACTCACTTACAATGGAAGTCTAATATTTCCTTCAATTAAACATGTACAATATACTGTCATGTGAAAAAATAAGTACACCCCATGGAAAATGTTGGCTTTTTTGATATGCAGTACTGTACAAAAGTTTTAGGCATATGCTAAGAAATGCGGTAGAGCAAAGATGCCTACAAAATAATGAAATTAAATGTTTCTAAATTAAAGAAAAAATATCATAAAGAGCAGTAAACAGTAGTAAATGAAACAAAGTCAATATTTGGTGTGACAAAAAAAATTAATAAATAAAAAATAGTAGTTTCCGGTCAATTTGTGCAGTTTTATAAAGAAATTAGCTGGTAAGTTTTATTGAGCAGAACTTGCAGAACCAGCCACAGTTCTTCTGGAGACTTTGACTTTCGGACTTGCTTCTTATTTTTGCAGCAAAACCCAGCAGCCTTCATTGTGTTTTTTTTTTTTCTGAAAAGTGTTTCTTACGTAATATACTGCTTTCTTTAATGACATACAAACATTTTTCTGTAACATTTAATTTTGTGCTAAAATGTTTTTGTACTGCTCGAAAGTTTGTGAACCCTTCAGTATTTTCTATATATCTGCATAAATGTGACCCAAAACATCAGTGGGGGGAAAAAGTATTTGATCCCCTGCTGATTTTGTATGTTTGCCCACTGACAAAGAAATGATCAGTCTATAATTTTAATGGTAGGTGTATTTTAACAGTGAAAAAATCCAGAAAAATGCATTTCAAAAAAGTTATAAATTGATTTGCATTTTAATGAGGGAAATAAGTATTTGATCCCCTATCAATCAGCAAGATTTCTGGCTCCCAGGTGTCTTTTACACAGGTAATGAGCTGAGATTAGGATCACTCTCTTAAAGGGAGTGCTCCTAATCTCAGTTTGTTACCTGTAAAAAGACACCTGTCCACAGAAGCAATCAATCAATCAGATTCCAAACTCTCCACCATGGCCAAGACCAAAGAGCTGTCCAAGGATGTCAGGGACAAGATTGTAGACCTACACAAGGCTGGAATGGGCTACAAGACCATCGCCAAGCAGCTTGGTGAGAAGGTAACAACAGTTGGTGCGATTATTCGCAAATGGAAGAAACTGTCAGTCTCCCTTGGTCTGGGGATCCATGCAAGATCTCACCTCGTGGAGATTCAATGATCATGAGAACGGTGAGGAATCAGCCCAGAACTACATGGGAGGATCTTTTTAATGATCTCAAGGCAGCTGGGACCATAGTCACC
>CM042552.1:8692500-8757500 GCA_023630585.1 Cranoglanis bouderius
CTTTAAAGAGAATGCAAATACACTTTATCTAATAGAACTTATAAAGAAATATACTTATAGGTAAATGTATCCAATAAATATGGACTTTATCTGCACAGTGAGACCAACAGTTCAAATGACATTTTAATATCTCCTCACCAGTGAAGTACAGTGTGTTTCCCTTGTCTGTTCTTTTCAGTGTGTGTTGCTTTTATCCTAATCATGCATACACAGGTTGTTCCTCAGGGGAAGGTCTGACTACAGGAGCAAACCCAGACACCCCCATCCATCCCCCCTCACCTCACCACCCCCCGATTATCATGCTCAAAATGAGAAATACCCCAGTTTCAATGCAGAGTACGCCTGCTATACAATTACTGGATTAATCATTTTATTCTATTACTGAACCTCCAGAGAGAGAAGACTCTCTCTCTCTCTCTCTCTCTCTCTCTCTCTCTCTCTCTCTCTCTCTCTCTCTCTCTCTCTCTGACACCCACTCACTCACACACACACACACACACACACACACACACAGAGAGAGAGAGAGAGAGAGAGAGAGAGAGAGGACATTTTCCAAGCGGCTTGTAAAAGCTGTGAGGTCAAGGGGTCACGACTCTTAATTACATTCTAACAACGCAGAGATGGCCACAAGAGGAGGAGGAGGATGAGAGCGAGAGGAGAAAAGGGAACAAATGCGAAATAATATTGCAGGAAATTATAGCTTTTGGTAATGTTGCAGAGCCCCTCTTCTCTCCATACAGTGCCAATGAGACCCACAATCAGACACAGCCAAGGTTCTCACCTCAGTCCCCAATTATAACAATGAGTATGAGAGCTCCTCGAACAAAATAACATACCCTACACACGGAGGGTCGATAACAGAGCAATAGTCTAACACCATGCAAGCAAGTTTCATGTAAGTTTATTCACGCTTCTGAAAGACACAAGAACACTTCCAAGGTTTTTCTTTCTGTCTTTCTTTTTTCTTTTTTTTTTTTTTTCTTTTTTACTCCTGTCTTTGGCCTTGGCCTCCAGATTAAGTCTGAGTCCAAAGTTTTGGAAAATACATTTAGTAGATCCATGTAATAATAATAATAATAATAATAATAATAATAATAATAATAATAATAATAACAACAACAACAACAACAACAACAACAACAATAAATGTTTTTCTTAACAACAAAATGCTTTACCATCTGAATGAAAAAACAAAAATGAACAAAATGTAGTTAACAATACAACAGTAAAATAGGCAAACAATAATAACATTATAAAATAAATAATAATATGTGTGAAAACATAGAAAAAAAGTTAATAAAAGTACAATAATTAAAATAATGTAAAGGTATTCCAAAGAAAGGGAAGCAGTAAAATCTAGTTAAATACTAAAGTTAAAAAAATAAAATAAAATCAATGATAGATTGGGCCTGACAAATTTTGAATTCTTGACTCTGGTAGACTCTGATAGCTACAGATCCACCATAGAATCTTTGAAATACAACTATACTGTGTGTACTGTGTGTGTGTGTGTGTGTGTGTGTGTGTGTGTGTGTGTGTGTGTGTGTGTGTGTGTGTGTGTGTGTGTGTGTGTGTGTGTGTGTGTGTGTGTGTGTGTGGAGATTTATAGACAGCTTTGTGAGCGTGACTGTACTCCAGGGCAGTGAACAGGCAGCTTCGGTTGTTTCAGGATACTTTCTGCCCTCAGTCGTCTAAATGCATTTTCAGTGGGTTTCAGGTCAGAAGAATTACTTGGAAGATTATTCTAGTCACTGCAGTCTTGATCTGCTTCAAACTCAAACACTATCCTAGATGTTAGTTAGATGGCGTTGCTGGTAAAAAGAAAAAAAACCATTACCTCATACATATAAATCCTCATCTCATTTGTCTGTAAGTAACAAACTGTAACTTTCACTGTAATGTAGCCTCTGTGTAAAGTTATGCTGGTGTTATAGTATTTGATCAATCTAAATTACATACTGGAGGCTGTTCTTGAGCTCAAAATAAGCTTTTCTTAATAATCTATAGTAGGCCATTCTTTGTTACTGTTACCACTTTGGTCATTTGGTTCAGTAAATTAACAGACAAGATCCATTTGTTATAACATACAGATGTATCTGATGTTGTTGTTTTTTTTCTGAGGACATTTTACAGACAGTTTGTTAATGTTTTTAGTTGTATGAACATAGGCATTTCCATAAAATTGGGTTTTATCTAACTGGGAACGTTGTATGAGCAAATTATAATAACATTATGAAGCAACCATTAACTTTTTTAGAACCTGGTGAATACTTAATGACTGTCTGATAATGTTGGGTGGAGTTTCCTGAAAATGGGAAACGTGTTTGATTATGACATTGAAATTTTCTTTGCTCAATATTGGCTCGAGAGAGGAGCAGTGTTAAGTACTGCACCACGAACAGTTTAATGTAACCACAATACCACATGCTGAAATTTCTGTTAAATACACACTCAAAAACATTATTAATTCAAAGCAATTCAAGAACAATTTGAAATATATAAACATGACACTATTCATTAATTACTTACTTACTTAATTAAATTGAATTAATTAATTAACCTTCCATTTAATGTTAACTGGAGGATCTTAATGAATATATTTAATTTTTCTTAATTTTTCCAGTTACATTTTTACATTTTTCAGCCCTGCCTAAACCTCACACTTTCTGCTACTGTATTTCTAGGGGAAAAATGAATGTGGTGGCACAAGTGCTATTTTTAAGCTATTTTTGGAACCACATTTGCCGTGAATAATGTGATAATAACTAGGTCTATACATGCAGCAATACATTAACAATACACTAGACTCCTATTAGGTGTGGAACCCTGACATCAACCCAACTGAACACCTTGAGATGATCTAGCACACTGACTGCATGCCAAACCTTCTTGCCCAATATCAGTGCCTGACCTCACTAATGATCTTGTAGCTGAATAAGCACAAATCCCCACAGTCACGCTCCAAAATCTAGTGGAAAACCTTCCCAGAAGAGTGGAGGTTATTATAACTGCAAAGGGCAACTAAATCTGGAATGGGATGTTCAACAAACACATATGGCTGTGATTTGTCAGGTGTCCACAAACCTTTGGCCATATAGTGTATATCATTATATTAGTAGCTGTTTCTATTTGTTTTATGTTTTTTTTTTTTTGTATTTTTATGTTGCGTCATATTGCAGTTAACAGCAAAGAAAAAATGCCACCTGCATCTTCACTCCATATTTTCTATCCCCTGGTTTATTTATTTGGTTGTCTTGTTTTTAAAGGTGGTGATCCAGATGCTAGTGAAATACCCAGTCTAGAGTTTTCTCAACAAACGTTTGTCACATGCAAGTAATTTTAATAATCTAAATGAGCCTAGTATAGTATGGATATTTACTACACAAATTTTATTTATTTACTGTACTATTTTATTATTACTATATATATATATATATATATATATATATATATATATATATATATATATATATATAATATATATATATATATATATATATATATATATATATATATATATATATATATATATATATATATATATTTTTTTTTTTTTTTACTATTCTTACTCTTTGTATTGTATATATTGGCTTGTCCCATATGGAGCCTGCATATACTGTTAAATTAAGTTGTAATATTAAACAATCTTTAATAACAACCATCTACTGTAGTCCAAAGGGCCCATGCCTCTAAATCAGCTCCTCAGTATACGTAACACTTGTTTGGACCTTAGTATACGTAACACTTGTTTCTGAAGGGATCATTCTTTCTGGAAACCATGCATTCCCTCCAGCGGTGTGACACTGAAATCATTCCTTCTCTCCATCCTCTAATCAGGCCCCCTGCAGCTCTTGCTCCTTAAACAAACCCATCATGATTCCAAATACTCCCTGCTCTTTAAAAACGAGGACCTTATAATCTCTTGCTGAGCCTCTTTTGAACACTGATCACTTTTTTTTTCTTTTCTTTTTTTTTTTTTTTACATCTGTGACCAAACATGCATGGGAGAGTGGTACGCCAATGTTGACATTTCACTGAGAGTACCCCCACCACCACCACCTCCACCACCTCCTCTTCCCAACCAACCCCCAACAGCACAAGACAGTGGTGTCTGATTTGGTATTCATCCGGCAGGGTCGCATATTAATCAAGTAGCCCCCGCGTTAGCCAGTCTCGTCCTGCCATTCCACCTGCCAATCTGCATATCCGCATATTACGGGGCCGAGGCCCGACACCCCCTCACCACCCTCCATCCCTCCGTCTTTAATTTCCTACCGGAGCAGATAATGATCTGCTTGTTGAAGCTGAGGGGAGCCTTTGTCACACAGAGGGCTGATATTTTCGGGCGGTGCGGGTGGGGGGTAGACGGCGCTCTGATTAATACCATGTTGAGAGGATTCCGTCGGGGCTCGTTTCATTACAGAAGAGGTGATGAGACGGCTTTCGCGTTGCTCTCTCCCTGTAACTGGCACTGCTGGTCATTTTTTTTTTGCGTTTAGTTATGTTTTTTGGTTTAATATACATAACAGACTGTTAATGGGGAAAAATGGAGCCACAACTGAGAAAGTTTGTTCTTAAAGCTGCAGTGGTTTTTGAGTGTTTCATTGTGATGTGACTGCCACTTAAACATCCAAAACCACTAGAAAGTTGGTCTAACTACAACAAAGCACATGAAACCAGCAGGCACTCATAATTGCATACGTGTAGAAATTGAGAATGTCATGAACAGGACAGTTAAGTGGTTGCAGCTTCTCACAATTCACTCTAATTTTCCCACTTCTATTATTCTTTCTTCATATTCATGAGTCATAAGGAATCAAGTCTAATTTTTTAAAATCAGGATGAATCTTTTTTTTTTTTTTAGATGAATGAATGAGTGAATGTAAAATGGTAACTCTTTACAATAACAGTACATGAACAATCATGCACTAATACCTGAATTAATACTTACTTAAACATGAACTAATGTTCATATTAAGGAGTTAAGGCATGTACTAATCACAACTAATGAAGAGCTAGCCTTAACTACAACGTGAGTCTTATGAACTTCTGAGTGAATATCAACAACCTTAAGTACATGTTAGTACATGTTTGTTAGTTAATGTATTAATTGACACGTAGGGGTAAATTAAATCAAATATCACTCTTGTGGGCAAACGAGCAGGGCCCTAGCCACCCAGCGGATGTACTAGTACTACAGGGGGATTTGAAGAGAGATGGATTGAGAATGACGCAAAAAGGGTTAGTGCGTCTTTCTACGTTCTATAAGGAGGATCAGTGTAAATTATGAAAGTAATCCAGCGCCATCCGATGATGTTTGTGTACGCAGCTGCATATGGCAAATTATATGAACAATTTGAAATTATGCACATTTAATTCATGCTCTTTCTTATAGAGCATGTTTGACTTAGTAAGTCAAACATGCTCTATAAGAAAGAACATGTATTAAATGTGCATAATTTCTACATAGTAATTAATACATTAACTAACAAACGTGTACTAACATACTTAAAGTGGTCGTTAGCGCTTCATTAGTTCATGATTAGTAAATGCCTTAAGTTATCATTAGTTCATTTTTAAGTAAGTATTAATTCAGGTATTAGTGCATGATTATTCATGTACTGTTATCGTACAGTGTTACCTGTAAATTTGACTTTTTCTTCAGCAGAGTTGTGAAAAGCATGACAGATTATTCTTAGAAGAATATTAAATGCTCAGTTTAATGGCTAAATGTTCAGTGTTGGGGAAAGATACAGTACATCCTGTAGCACTTCAGCAACATCAGAATGATTTCAACATTTAAAAGAATTCACAAGTCAGCTTCTATGAAAAGTTAAGCATGGTTAAGATGGGCGTGCAGGGTTACCAGGTCTCTACTCGAGTTGATCTCACAGATCTCAAGACCAGAAACTAGCCCAAAAAGGAGACATTTTTCCATTTTCTTAGTCTTTGTGTGGGAATTAAGTTAACCATGGTGCGCACTCATTTCTAATTTACAGTATCTGCAACACATATTTTTTCATCACCTGGTAAAGCTATTATGCACTCCATAATCCCCTTTTCCCTTTTCCAATTTTTGCAATATACAATATGTTACAACAATAATTCTGTATTTGTAGACACTGTATACTGTCTGCACTTATATTTTCCCCTTGTTTGTCATAGCCAATGTATTCAGAAATTAGATTAGATTTAATTCCAATTATTTGGTTTAAAGCAAGATTTTGACAGCCATTTACTCTTTTTGTAAATTAGCCACGCCCCCAGAAAAACACCACCCATGGACTTGCTTTTTTGACTTTTTTCAAAACTTGCCCAAGTCGCCGTAAAAACAGTGACTCTTTATATTTATTTATAATCTTAAACTTTCTCTTACTTTGTAAAAGACCCGTATACTTTGAAATTCTTATAAATTTGCAAGGGTGAGCAATGCTGAGCAATTATCCCCCAAGATGGCAAAGGGATGGCAAAGGGTTTCCTCAGGGATGTTGTTTTCACTAGTCTGGATAATGCTACAATCATTTCCCATGCTGAGAAACACAACACAGGGTGCGTTAGCAGTACAGACTGCTGTGTCACTGCATGAGAAAAGAAAATTAATTTAGCCATGTGTAATCTTACTGCATGTGCAGTGCTGGACTAATTAAACCACTTTGAAAAGGAAAAGAAAGTTGTTTCTCAGTAGGTAGCATCTGGGGGAAGCGGTGTCTCCTTGGCCTGAGCTACTCTATTTGTTGCAAAATAGTTTTACTTCACTGAGTGTTGTGGCTGTGGGCTTTATATGTTGTGTGGGAGCTGCAGGTTGAGTGCCACTGAGTGTCACAACATTTTAACAGCTGTTCCCTTGACGAAACAGAATATTATTTGGAAAAATATCATATTGTCAGCAGGCAGTTCTCGAAGTTGATGTGTTGGAAGCAGGAAAAATGGCCAAGCGTAAGGAAATGAGTGCCTAGATGACTGGGTCAGAGCATCTCCAAAACGACAGGTCTTGTGGGGTCTTCCCGGTATGCAGTGGTTAGTACCAACCAAAAGTGGTCTGAGGATGAACAACTGCTGAACCGGAGACAGGGTCATGGCCACCCGAGGCTCCCTGATGCGCGTGGGGAGCGAAGGTAATCCGCCTGGTCTGATCCCACAGAAGAGCTACTGTAGCACAAATTGTTGAAAAAGTATTGCTGGCTAAGATAGAAAGGTGTCAGAACACAGTGCATCACAGCTTGCTGCTTATCGGGCTGTGTAGCCGCAGACTGGTCAGAGTGCCCATGCTGACCCCTGTCCACCACCAAAAGCACCTACAATGGAATGACACCAGGAAGAGATGGCACCAGGATGCACTATGGGAAGAAGGCAAGCCGGTGGAGGCAGTGTGATGATCTGGGAAACCTTGGGTCCTGGCATTCATGTGGATGTCACTTTGACACGTACCACCTACCTAAACATTGTTGCACCCTTTCATGGCAACGGTATTCCCTAATGGCAGTGGCCTCCTTCAGCAGGATAATGCGCCCTGTCACATTGCAAAAATTTTTCAGGAATGGTTTGGGGGACATGACAAAGAACTCAAGGTGTTGACTTTGCCTCAAATTCCCCAGATCTTCATCCGATCAAGCATCTGTGGGATGTGCTGAACAAACAAGTCCGATTCATGAAGGCCCCACCTCACAACTTACAGGACTTAAAGGATCTGCTGCTAATGTCTTGGTGCCAGATACCACAGCACAACTGCAGACGTCTTGTGGAGTCCATGCCTCAACAGGTCTGAGTTGTTTTGGTGGCATAAGGGAGCACAATATTAGGCAGGTGCTTTTAATATTATGGCTGATTGGTATCCTTTAGCATTAACAAACCATTATTGCAATGTTAACTAAGTAACACTTGTATTAATTAAACTTTGTTTAAATAAATACATCTGCATTAACTATTATAACTAGGATTAAAAATAAGTCCCCATAAATTAAATTACAGCATGTTACTAAATACTGACTGATTTTAACATTTTTGATTTTAACAAATTTTAACATAAATAAATAAACAAACAAACAATCAAAAAAAAATATATATATATATATATATATAAAACGGAATGTAGAATCAGTTCATCTTGGACTTGTTCTTTTTTATAAATTGAATGAAAAAAACATCAAAGCACTTGTTAATTATTTTACTTATTTGAACCATTATTTTGATGAGAAAACTGCAATTAATATCATTGCTGATTATTTTATTACGTTATTACGTTATTAATATTAATGCAGCAAATAAAGTCAGTTTAGTATACTTTAATGTAAAGTGTTATCAAATGATTTGTCTCCTCTCAGAGTTCAGACCAAATGACAATGCTGAAAACACTACCCGTACCCCCTGACATCAGTGAAAGCTTTAGTAATGAATTCATTAAGCTGTTCTCGCTTGTTCTCAGTTTTATAAGAAGCCTTCTGTAAAGTGGGAGCCGCTTTTTGGATTTGGGTTAGAGAGTGGGCGTCAACATGAAAATATAACCTATTATAAGTGCATGCTGTTACACACTCTTCACCCTTGCCCTTGACGGTGGAGCTCAACAGGGGTATTGGGCACATATGTTATTCTAATTCCATCTGGAAACACACACACACACACACACACACACACACACACACACACACACCCTTACACACACTACCTCTCTAATGTTACCTTGTTCTCTCTTTCTCTCTCTCTCTCTCTCTCTCTCTCTCTCACACACACACATACACACACACACACACACACACACACACACACACCCTCCCCTCTTTGCTTGCCTCTTTCTCAACAGGCTCTTTGGCCTTTTTGAAAGGATATTAAGAAATGCATCAAAAATGCATCAATCACATGAAAGTCCTTCTGCCACTTTCATTTCCTATTCACCCAACACACGCCCGGCGGACTCTTAATACCCTGCTCTCGCCCTCCATCAGACTGAGGTTCATCTCACTTAATCTGGCCAATTGGTGACAGGTTTACAAATGCTGGGTGACACGTTTTTTTTTTATTCTATTACAAATGACAGTTCATTCTGTCCTGCTGTCACCTGAGCCTCCTTGTAGCCCGAAGCCCTTTGTAACGTATGGTAGAATTAGGGGAGAAAGGAACAATAGTGTTATAGAAGAGAATCTTCTTGACCACAGCTGTCGGGTGCTTTGGCAAAGTAACATTTGGCTGAATGAAAAGCATTATACGTATAGTAATACGTTTAATATGTTTACATTATTGACCAAATTGACCAGTGGTAGAATGTAGTTGTGATAGTACAAAACACTAAATTCCACTTAGCCCAGAGAAAGACAGCAAGACCACACAATGCAGACGCTTTCCATAATTGTGTCTAAATGGAACAGGTCAAGTCTTAAGTAAATTACTGCAATAAATTGCTAATGAATTCACCATATGTCATGCTAGAGTGATTTATCTGTGATGTGCATCTCACTGAGCTGAATGAATGATTTTCTGTTATGATAATACAAATATAGATGCATTTGATGCCTAAGGTGTTACTATGATCTGTTATCTAAAGGGGTGTCCAATCTTATCCACAAAGACCTAATATAGCTGGAGGTTTCCATTCCAACTAAGCACAAACCTAATATCCAAAATCAGCTAATTAAATAGGTAGAATCAGTTGTGGCTCCTGATTGGTTGGAATAAAATATTTTTAAAAAATCAAACAAACCTGCAGATAAGATTGGACATGTCTGCATTATCTCTTGCTGTGTTTGCTAACATACAAATAATTCTAATCCCAAAATAAAGTAAGCTTTATAAATACAGGTTGTCCCAAAAGACTCCAGACATAAGGGACTATGTTTGCCAGCACCATGTCGGTTGGGCCTTCATCAGTGGGTGTTCGTGGACGTCCACTGCTTGGTTGGTCTGCAACACTTCCAGTCTTTTTGAATTTGTTAATAAGTTTGGCGACAGTTTCGTGTCCTGTTATGTTTCCTGTTAAAGTTCATCACAACCTTGCGACAGTTTCCCGATCCAGCCATGAGAATGATTTCAATACGTTCTTCTTTTGTCAAATGAATTCTTAAAGACTATATATATATTAAGTATGAAACATTTTGGTAGACATTTTGATAAAAAGCGTTAATTTCCCCTATATATGGAGACTTTTAAGACACCCTGTTGTTATCAAACTGGGACTTGTAAAATAATTAACACTTCCTATGTATACTTTGCAATTAATGCTTTATAAATGCTTTCATAACATGTCATATGAAAGGAATAAAAGGCAACAGGGCATGCTGTTATAATCAACAGTAACACAGATCCTGTGTTATAGTGCACAATAACATTAGTGTCTACAATGTTCTTATGAACAGATATTATAATGCACTACTTATATGCTTGCATAACATATAAAATGTCGTGCATGGAACTAATACTGCTTATGAGCATTTACACAGGCTGAGGTTGGATACGGTAAGATATTATGTAGGCTGCATGGCAAGTTATAGTTAAGTCAAGTCAAACCAAAGTCTTGTTTTATAGCAAATAATCATAATAAGATAAAATAAAATAAAAACAATAAACCCTCATAGAATTTGTAATGGTTTTAATGGTTATAATGGGAATTGTATTGGTTTTAATGGAAACTGTAATGGTCCCTGTTTGTCTCCACTGGTCATTTGTTGCCTTCTATTTGTGGCAAGTTATGTCTAGTGGATACTATTAAGGTCCAATAATGGTAATGGTTTTAATGGTTAGCTGATGGTTTGTAATGGTATTTGTAGTGAAAACCATTAGAATTTCTGTAATGGTTTCTATTGTTTTTTGTCAGCAGGGCAGACAGTGTGTCTATAATGTACAGAACAATTTCCACCGTACAATGTTTTATAAATATACAATATCTGTATAATATAAAAGAATAGATATAACAATGTCTAATATAATATAAGAATCAGAATCATGCATCAGAAACGCATGTGCACCATGTTGACTTTGTGTCCTACATGAAGGCTAAGAAAAATATGTCTGCTTTTTCCAGTGCCTGAATTTTTGAGCTAGCTTCAGTCCATTTGTGTGGTTTTTGAGATGGGATTTGGTTGCAAATCTTTTTGAAACTGGGCAAACACACCTGCTATATCTAACACAGTTGAACGATGTCTATTATGTTTCAAAAGTAAATGTTAGACCATATGCCTGATGACTGTATGTTGTCGACTCTCAACTGCCTACTACTACTACTACTAAAAATTCACTAGATAGTAGCCTATAGCATAAAATCCTCCACCTCTGGGTTTAACTCGGACTGGTTTTCTTAACTGGAAAACAGAATTGAGTGAGAAAACAGATCAAGTGTCCAGATAATAGTGGTTTAAATAAAGTATAGACACAAGATTGGTCCACAGGGAGTCTTATATAACCAGTTTAGCCCATCAAATCCCCAGCTGTCATAGTTTAGCCCACATCTCTCATCCAATTTGCAATTCAACTATCACACCATATAGTCCTAACCAGGAAAAAGGTTTAGTGCCTTTACAAAAGGAAATCTTTTTTCAATATGTCTCTTATCTTGTCTAGCCTTTTTTCTTTTTGATATATGAAGTGCTTCTATCTAGCCTAGATGAAGCTGACTGCTGAGTTTCAAATAATAATACTCTTGACTGGCTTGCTAAGCTAGCCTGCTTGACCAAGTCACCCAAGGTTTTTTTTTTTTTTTTTTTTTTTTTTCCACTTTAAATGCAAGCATAAGCCAAAGTTAATTAGTCTAAAATGGGTTTATGTACAAATGAATGGATAATATGGGATAATACACTAGCTGGCAGGCAGTTAGCCGCAAGGCCAAGGCTTTATTAGTGGCGGATGACATTCATGCTGTGACTAGCATTAGCATGCTAATTGTGAAGGCTGTAATTAGCTGTGCGGAGAGAGGTGAGTGGCCTGGAGGGTGAACTCTTATTCACTCTTACAATGTCAGACACAGGCGGCAGGCAAAAATGCAAATCTGCCGTTCAGCTATTGTGCTTGGAGACCTTGGAGGAGACGATTGGAAACTGCGAGAGGTAGTGAGAGAGAGGGAGAGAGAGAGAGAGAGAGAGAGAGAGAGAGAGAGAGAGAACTTGAGCAAAAGAGGATGAAAGGGTAAAAGAGGGTGAGGGGAAAGTAGGCAGAGGAATTGAATGAGCTTCAGAAAGGTGGGAGGGTAGCAAAAGGAAACAGAGAAAGACTAAAATAAAGGGAGTCCAGGAAAATACATACAAATTGGTCTTGTACTTAGGTGAAAGAGAGCGAGTACGTGTTCTCATTGTTCACAAGTGTTCGGTGAATAATGACCTCATGAGGGATGTTGGGTTTTGCTTCCATCTGAAGGTTATTGTGGCTGCATCTGCAACTTGTTTTGAAGCTCAAAATTTGTCTGTAAGTCCAAGCACAAACATATCATGTGGCAGGGGCTCATGGAAAAAAAAACAGGACCTCCAACCCATAATGTTAGCCTACTGCTACTAGATAGCTTATGAATAGGCTAATATTGATGCAACTAAGTCGAACCTAAAGATAAACAAAGACAATTCAATTCAACAGTTTAATTGTACAATCTATCATCTACAGACGTACTGGTTATCCAGAGCAATTCAGCCTTTCTGCTCCTCAACAGCTCTACCGGAGGGTCTGCAATTCCCCCCCCCACAATAGAGATGAGATCCTTCAGACACACTCTGACTGATGATCAATACAGCTGTCTGTCATGCAGTACTACCACCGTTATTGTTTGCTTGGGACTGACAGTTCTATATAGTCAGCCAAAGACGTGGGATAAGAATGATCGGCCATTAAAGCATTGCTGTGTAAAAAATGCTATATAAATCAATACATGTAGCTATGGCATGGATACCAGAGGATTTGGTAAACCACAGACTAAAAGCAAATAGTTTGTTTGTCTCATCTGGGATCATCTGATGCTTGTTGTAACTGTTTATGATGAACTGTCATGTCTTTATTTTGGCAGGTGAGACTGAGGTGTTCAAATACAGATAAATTGCCCCAAGATGTAGTACTATCAATGTTGCACCAATCCAATGAACATGTCAGTGCTTAACATGACGAAAAATGCCACATGATGCCTATTAAGTGAGCTAGGGATCGGGTGCCATATTCTTGTTGAGATGTAGTATCACATAGTCCATGTGTTTTGTCCATGTGGCATCGATTTGACCACACCAGGACGGAAAAGTCATTTTAGAATTTCTGTATCTAAGTGTAATTAATTCATTTCCATAAAAAAACGCATAATATTTTCCCTCAGACCTTTAAAGATCGTGAATCTTATGTCAGTCTGTTCAATTAAATACACGCCCATGAATTTAGCTTTATTTATTAACTATATAAAAAAAACATCCTATTAAATCCACACCAATTTATTTGGACATGCTAACCATGTTTCCACTACTTATTAGTCTCACTAGCTCTTTTTCTGAAAAAATAAACATCTTATCTCAACAGAAAATCTGACAAATTCAAGCAAATTATATGTTACATTTCATACAATGAATTTGTAAGAAATAAACAATAATTTAATACATTTAATACAAATGAATTTGTAAGGAAAGGTCTAAATTATAATCCCACCCCAGCCCTAACCCCAATCATGTGTTTTCCTACAAATGTAATGATTTACAAATTGATTTGTATTCATTTTTGTTTGTGAGACAATGTTAAAAACATTTTCGAGTAGCATTTAATTATTTGAGTAGCATTTAGTTTGAAAGATTTTCATTATTTTTACTGGCATATTACCTTTAAATGATTTTTTAAAATAACTTATTTTAATTTTTGTACTTTTATTTACTTTAAAGAGTTTTTTATATTGTTAATATTTTCTTATTTTTGTCATTGCTATTATTTATTTAATATTTTTATTGATGCTAATAATAATAATAATAATAATAATAATAATAATAACAACAACAACAACAATAATAATTTTTTTATTTATTTATGTGTTTGTTTGTTTGTTTGTTTGCTTGCTTTTTAATGTAAAATTTTGGAGGAACAACCCTACTTTCACTTTCAATTTTCCATTTCTTTTCATGCTTTTATGTCATAAATTACTTGATAGATGATAATAATAATAATGCTAGCCTATTCACAAGCCCAAAAGCTTCACCATATTGGAAAACATCCTTAGCAGCTAAGAACAATGAGCTCAAATGTTCGATTATATATTTCACATTATAAATGAAAATGTAGCATTTTTACAACTCATTCGCCATCATACTTTTACATCATACCTACATCCTTACATCATAACATACATTTTTCTCAGCATCCAGAATAAACCACCTTAATACTAACTGTGTTTTATTTTCTCTCCTGTGTTCCTGCAGTGCAAGTGAAGTTTCAGGAACAGTCATTCTCTTTCATTAAATCATATGCCTGTCATGGCCATTGTGCAACCTTTCTGTTTCTAAGCCCTTAGACACACTCACGCACACATACTTACACTTACAATTGCTAATTTCCCAGCCCAAGGACATCCGCATCCAGCCAACAGCCTTTCAACAATCCTCACCCTCCAACTTGAAATTTCAAATGCCGCAACTTTTAATTTGCAGAGAGCACCGATGAAGAAGGCTGTGCCCTTATTGAAGATGTTTTTCTATAGTGCTGAACCATACCATTCTTGAAGCATTTGCAAGGAATGCCACGACTTATGAGAAGCCTTCATCAGTTTCTCCCTTATTGTATTCCTATTTTCTTGCCATTTATTTCCAAAGAAATCTATTACTGTGTATATTAAATTGTGAACCCTGTTCAACCTGTAAACATTAACACATTATTTCTTTGTAGTGTAGTGATGAGGTTGTGATCGGATTACATTTTTGAACATTATATTCCTGGTTTCTGTTCCACACGGATTAATTTCACACTTATCTACCCTAGTGAAAATAGACTGAAAGCTTTAAAACATTTTTTTTCAGTACACAATCAGAAAAGCAAAGCAAACCTTCCATAATTATTTAGTTTTTTTATTCTAAATATTAGTCTGAGATATGTCTCAGTATAAGCACCTTAAAGAGAAAGCTCAATATCTCAAAATAGTTTGATAATGTGTTTTTCCATTTTCTACATTGCACAGCAGTGCATTTATTCTGTATTTTAAATTGTTGTTAGTGTGCTAATGACATTTCCACAAATTTAAATTGAAAACACAGCCTTCCTCCAGAAAAGTGAGTAAAAGTATTTATATAATTATAATATAAATGCGTAAATGTTATAAATAAATAGCTGTGGTTGTCCTGAAGAAGTCATATACAGTAGATCGCAATGCCCCATATACTAGCCTATTTTTAAAAAAAAGTGCTTACTTACCAACTAACAAAACAAAGGCTTGAAATTGCATCTCCTCAAATGTACTATGGTCGTTGATTAGACGGGAACCTTTGTACTATCAGAATAGAGGATTTCTCTAGTGGACGTGATATTTGTTAGATCACTAATAGCATTGCTAATTGTTGCTGTGAAAGTGAGGAAAAATCTAAGGAGAAGGAACTTATTGTTACTCAGGAAATGTAAATGTGCATTATTTGCGATTTATTACCTCACTCTCGGCTATTGCATTGGCTTTTATCTAAATACAGAGACGTCCTCAAAGATTTGGCCATGCACAACCAATCTATCTTCTTCCCCTCATTCTTTACAGACACCTGGCCAAATTATTCATTGATTCAATGGAGCATTTTGTCGAGTGGAAGTTCAAAGGATCGTGAGCCCTGTGAGAGTGTGTGTGTGTGTGTGTGTGTGTGTGTGTGTGTGTGTGTGTGTGTGTGTGTGTGTGTGTGTGTGTGTGTGGTTGTGCACATGGAGACAGAGGTGTTTGGGGAGAAAAAATGAGAGTGCTTCATCTGTGCGTGTGTCGCTGTACTTATGAGTTTGATGTGAAGGACCTGCTGTCTTTATTTTTTTGCTCTCCATATTTATTTCCTGTCTTTGTAACACACACACACACACACACACACACACACACACACACACACACACACACACACACACACACACACACACACATATTGCCTCCAGCAGTAGTGTCAGCTCCCTAATCTTCCCAGTCATCCTCCAAACCGTGTACAAGCTTAGCTCTCCTTCCTGTCCCAGATTATTCATTACAGCCTCATTCAAACCTCTCTTATGGATGCGTCCCACTTTGAAAACGCTTGGCTTTGTCGAGGCAGAATAATCACTGATCTCTGAGCTGCAGGGATCTGCACTCACAGGAAAGATGAAGGACTCGCCTCAGGCTCGTCTGATGCAAACCTGAGTAGCTTAGCACTTGGTTATGCCTCGAACGCTTGGCATCTGCAGATGCAGTGTCTTTCCAGTCCAAAAATTCAGCACAGATCATTAGACCGAACTATGCAGAGGAATGTCTCAGACACGACGTTTTTCTGGAACGTTTCTGTGGCTGCAGCTAATTTTTGCAGTGAAGCTGTAGCTGTCTGCTTGGGTGTGTTTTTAGCAGACAAAGGAACACCATGCTACATCCAATTACGCCACACTTTGATCTCAGACTAGATATATTTTCCTTGGCCTCTCCAGAATTGGCTTTGAGGTTTTGTATAAGGCAACACTTTGGTCCAGGTCAGAAACACCTTCTGGATCATGTCTGAAGGTGTATTTCTGATTGGCCAGAAGTAAATAAGCAGTTTTTTTTTTTTTCTTGGGGGGTTTGTGGAAAACTATAGCTGTTTAGTAAGCAGAGACGTCAATGGAAATTTATGGATAGGGGGCCAAGCATTTACTAAGGGGCTCTGAAGGCATGCTGTTGTCAGCCTTCTGAATAAAAAAAGGAAAGAATATAAATAACTATCAATAACATTATTTCTCTATCTCTTTCACTCATTCACAATATCACTATATGTACAGTTTCTTGTAAATAAAAAATCCTCCTAAATAGTTGGCTCGGCAGCTAGGTAACATTAGTGTTATGTAGCATATCCCCTTTTCTTTACCCCTCTGTAACTACTTACTATTTCGGTCTGTTTATGATGTGTTCTGAATGAAGCTTAATGTTTATCTTTGTAAGTGTTTAGCCATCGGTTAAATAATGTAGAATGAAAGAGGAAAACTGTTGATAACGCGAACTTATATTGCACGTTTATTGGCTTCTTCTATCGACAGAAAATATTTGACTTGTTTGGAGGTTACAGCTTGGCTATATGGATCTTTCAATAACATACTGACCTCAAAAACATATATCCAAAATAACACATAAATGATTGTTGGACCCAAAATCAAAGTTTTCCAATGGCCAGTGGTTTTAAATTCGATTGAACGCCTGAATGAAAGAGAGCACCCACCTTCCAATACAAGATCCTCTATAAGTGACTCCTCTTATTTTAAATTATTTATAAACAATAGTTAATAACAAACATTAATGTCGGAACTGCAAAAAAAAAAAAAATAAAATCATAACTAGGGTTTTGCATAAAAAATAAAGGTAGTATTTGAGAAAACCTATATGTTTTCCTAAGAAAATATGTTTATGTTTGTGGATTCCAATAATTCTGGACATGACTGTAGCGACCATAGTTTTTTTTCACATTTCACTTTATTTGTATGAACCCCAAGTAAACTGATTGTTTGGTAGAATTCTTGCATGATATCCAAAGTAAACAAGGTGTCTAATTTTATCACCAGTTGGATGCTTACTTGGATGTAAAGATGATAGGGTTCCTCTACATGGACATCTACATGGTTTTGTGGCAGGACCGAGCACTTAGTGGGCTTCTCTGAGTTTGTCGAAGGGCTTTGTAATGCAGCGAGGCCTGTGGTTTGGCAGATCCAATAACAAGATTTGGATGAATAGCAAGAGGTGTGTTCCTGCATGCTTGTCCGTGTGATTTTGTCTGAATGAAAGATAGAGGCAGACTCCCCACACTTTAGTAGATAATATGCATGAGACTTGATCCCTGGCAGGACCACAAATGCACTGTTGTGCATCAGTGTGTTTCAATAAGAACGAGAAAGAGGGAGAGAAATGGGATAAAATAGGGTCTTCGTCTCAGTCTGGGGAGGGTCTCAATTTTCTATCGACTCTCGCAGCTTCAGAGGGTGAAGAGGATGTGAAGGCTATAATCACAACGATTACAGACAACACTTACTGCAACCCCACCACTCTGCTACTCTCACTGTCTAATACACACACACACACACACACACACACACACACACACACTCTCTCTCTCTCTCTCTGTCTCTCTCGTTCTCAAAAGGTCCTGGCATTTTTTTTTTTTTTTTTACAACCCATTCAGTTTTTTCATGAAATATATGCATTTAGTCTCAGTCATAACAAGATTTTGATACTGAACTTTCTTACTCCACAAATATCCAACAACAACAACAACAGTGAACAAAAAAAGTGAGCACATGACTTACCTATTGATAATTCCATTGATTGGACAGACCTCATGTTTATGACTCGAAGCTTGAAAACACTAGACTGTGATGGTCTAGTGTAGTGTGACCTGGAGTTACAGTTACCACCTTGAAGTTGATTATTTTCCAATATCAGCACATCTAAAGGGTTTTATTTCTCTTTTGTTACTTATGAATTTAAAAACACAACAAAGAAAAACCCAGCTTCTCCTGTTATCGAGAAACCAGGAGGTGCAAAGTCCTGAAGACTTTCCTGTGGAGGAAAACTTTACAAAGTTATGGGAAGCCAAACAACTCAAAAGCTGGTCCAAACTGAGCTACTCAGAAGAACAGCGCAGCGTGAACCACTGAAGAGCGCAGCGCAGACCAACTGACATGCACAACCCACTGGACTGCGTGGCGCAGGCGGGTTTTAACCAAGCTGTGCAGACCATTTTGGCCTCCCAGCACGAGTCACGAGACCTGCGCGACCCGACTACGCAGCACAGTGCAAATTCATTTGAATCCTTCCCCAAAAGTCTGCTCTAAAATACTTAGGCTACTGCTGTCAACAGTTCCTATAACAGATGCCAAACAGGGCTAGGAGAATATTTGAAACTATGTTAAATAGTGCTAAAGTTCTTAACGGAATTGACGAAGCCCCTGAAAGAAACGATAATAGACACACGGCAGAAAACGGATTACGAGCAGAAGAAAACTCTTCAGACTTCAGAGGTCTCACTGAACTGTATTCATATTCAAATTGTTTCTCTTTAAAGAGCAGGAACACATAACTGTAAGCCTATTTGCATGGCTGTAAGTAATCAAATGATTATCTATTTAGTCTCTCCCAGTTTATTTTGCACTGTGCTGCTCAGTGGGTCGCGCATATCAACTGGGCGGCGGTTCTTCTGAGTAGCTCAGTTTGGACCAGCTTTTGAGTTGTTTGGCTTCCCATACAAAGTGAAAGTTCCAAAACACTGACACTGGAGACACGGTCCATAACATATTAAATAAATGTTTTCTTACAGAAAGCCATATCAAGCACCAATACATCTGCTGATCCTGTTTATTGGCGTTAGATTTTGTGGAGTCCTTGTGAATTAGCTGTTAATATAGAAACTACTGTCAGAGCAACATGTTCTGACCAATCAGAATCATGAATTCAATGGTCTCATTATTAAAACTTATTAATACAGATATTGCAATAACCTGCGGTACTTTAAGTGTCTCCCTAAATAACTGAGCTGTTATGAGAGCTATTTCACTGGACACAAATAAAACCTTTTATTTTTACAAGTCATATTTACCATTATAACTGTATATACCTTTTTTTAAATTGCTGTAAAATTTCAAATATCACACTGCCTTTCCCCCAACTAGCTTCTTCATAGATCATAAATCCATGCGTTCCTGCCAATGATAGATTTAAGGTGGAATGTAAGATGATGCCATCCAGCAATAAAATAAAGCAAGCAAACAAACAAACAAACAAACAAAAACATAACATAAAACTCACCCACTTGTAAAACTGTCATCATCATCATCTCTTTTGAATTAATTTCCTCTGGATGCACAGCATAATAATCTTTAGAAATATCAAACACTACAAAATGTTCTGTTGACTGATCTGTTTAATTTTTTTTAAAGGCATTAAAAGCAACATTAACTAGTGAATGAAATCCAGACTTAATACATTAATTAGGCTATTAGTATACTAGCTAGCTTATTTATTTTTTGATTATTTTTTTCTGAATAACAGGAGTTTGATATTTCGATGCTATATTAAAAATAATAATTAATTCTTAAATTGGTTTTCGTTTTTTTTTTTTTTTTCCAGAGTAATCTAATGAGGGAAAAAGTAAAGTTTTCCATATTGAAAAAAACAACAACACAAATTTCAACAACAAAAAAATTGTTTGAAATAATTGAGAATCTCAGAAAACTATCCTATCTAGTTTTATAGCTAAACCATTTTCTTTTTCTTTTTCATTTTCTTTGAGCTTCTGAATTGTGTTTCTTTGTGTGTGTGTTTGGGAGAGAGAGAGAGAGAGAGAGAGAGAGAGAGAGAGAGAGAGAGAGAATGATGCTGTATTTGACCAACCACCTGACCAGTGTCTTGTTGGAACTCAAACACTGGATCGACTTCGAGACTTCAAGAGAGTGGGAAGAAACAGGAGATTTGTATATTCTCCTATATTCTCCAGAAGGTTCTTGCAAAAAAAAAAAAAAAAAAAAGCTTTGTAGCCTAACATATGTTGAAGTTAACAAACACTGGCCAATTTATATCTGGCCAGTCAGCCTTGTCCAAATCTAAAGACGTTGGCAATGCACTGGTGAGCACTACAGAATCATACGATACACTTCTGATATCCTCCACCTGTTGCACTTCTGCCACTTCTCCCACTTCACTAACCTCATATTAACCCCACAGTGAGCGACAAGCCATTCGAGTAGAACTGGGAGCCCCTTAGGAAATCAAAAGGTGCATTATTGATGTATGGCGAGACCTTGGTCATGTTACATATTTCTGTCCAGGGCTCTGTATATTAGTGGGTCAGCTGCTTTCTCTTTCATATACCTCCTGTTAGGACTCAAACAGGGGCTCATTCACACCATTTTGACAGATTTATAGCTTTACATGAGCAAAAAAATCCAAACAAACAAACAAAAAAACAAATGATAAATGCATCCAAATATCAAACTCTAAAATTTTACTTTAATGGAGTAAATAGTAGTTGATTCAAAAATGAATTGAAACATGTAGCAAGCTGTTGTCATGGTCACATAAAAAAAATTAAAAAAATAAGTGAGCCAGCTAGGCTTTCATTTAATTTCCCTTTGTGCCATAAACTTTTTGCTTCAAACTAAAGCTGGAATCTTTAGTAATAAAGCTTGAAGTAATAGGGACATTTTTTCCCTGTTCATTAGCATGTTTCATTTACATTATGCTATTGACATTTCTGTAGGCTACCTGTAGCTATCCTGCAAATTCCACAAAATCCATTTGCCGTCCTCCTATTGGTGATTTTAGACAAGTGTCATAGTAATACTCAAACTGAGATTTAATGTGACACTGGTGAATCACATTATGCACCACTCTTAACATACAACCAAAACAAAATTTTTATGACGTGTGAATTTCATATACTATAGCAAACATTTTATTCAAAAATCGGAAACACTTACTACAATAATGGAGAACGACACAAAGCGAGATTAAATTATTGGTGTTTATTATTAGTGCGTATCTCTATGTTCGATAAGGAGCATAAATGTAAATTATGAAAGTAATCCAGCTCCATCCAGTGATGTTTGTGTACGCAGCTGCATATGGCAAATTATAAAAACTATTTGAAATTATGCAGGTTTCATTCATATTCTTTCTTTGTTTACCCCTACGTGTTAATTAATACATTAACTAACAAACATGTACTAGCGTACATGACATTAAATGACATTAACATTTTTGCAGTTGCAATAGCTAACATTAGCTAGCATCATATGAGATATCTAAATGTACCCTAGAAATGGGAAAATAAAGTGTTTAAGTAAGAACTGTTGAAAATATATCCTCAAAGACTGCATGAGTAGGTGGAAGTTTTGTAGTAACTAGCTGTGTTAGCTAACTACTACAAGCCTTCTACCTACTCATGCAGTCTTTGAGGATATATTTTCAACAGTTCTTACTTAAACACTTTATTTTCCCATTTCTAGGGTACATTTAGATATCTCATATGAGATGATTCCATTTTTAACCTAATTTGCTAGCCTTATTTAACTACCGTTTATAATAACGGTAAACGTGAGCACTTACAGTCAAAAGCTGGATAGGATTCGAGTCTCTGTAATACAATTTTTACACGTCTCCATGATAAAACTCTCACGTTAAAAGTTAAAATAGGACGAGCGAGTTTGTATAGAACTGTTGTCTTCTGCAAACCCGGACATTTACGTCACACATGGTCATATATGCATTAGCAGTTTGAATATAAGACAATATTGGCTGATTTGCAATTTCACTTATTTATTTATTTATGTATCTATCTATTTATTTATTTACTCATTTGTCTGTCTGTCTGTCTGCATCTAACATTAGACTATAATTGAGCCAACAGCCAATTAGCCTGTCATCATGTAGGATCACACAACTTCTAATTATGTGATCCCAGAAGTGTTTTATTTATGTAGATATGTGTGTTAAGTGAGAGAGGAACAGTATTGCAAAAACATTTTTTCCAACACAAAAGAAAGCATCTGCCTGTAAAAATCGCTGAAGTGTAGATCCGGATGGGATTAAAATGATCAGACTACCACAGAGTGAGTCCAAAAACAGTTGGCAAGTTGGTCTGTAATTCTCACAGTGGAGAATCTAATCCCACTCTGGAAATAAAATCACAGAGTAACTCCAGAAACCTACCCCAGGTTCCTATGAAATCTAATCTGGTCCAAATAGGGCTTCTGAAAATATGTCTGATATTTCGTAAGTCATGATAAATGGACTTGGAATGTAATTGTATTGTTTTTGATGAAATTCTAACACAGCATATTTGACATAAACGTGGAATTTTTGTGGTGCTTTCACAGAACTTATTGAAAAGCGATACTAAATAATGGTCTAATTTTAATACCACACTTTAGTAATAGGTCCACATGGTTTTTTAATTTCTTTGATTTAATAAACAAGAGGTTCTAGGGCTTTGGGAGCTGTTTTACATTTTCGAGGTCTGATGTTCCGGATATTTCTGCTTGTTTCGGAGCTGAGCTGTCTCTTCTGTTGCATACTGGGTGTCTCTCCTGCTTTGCTGTGACAGCACTATGTCACATGGCCTGGTTTTGTTCCCCTCATTGAATGCTGAACATTACCGCTAAAGCCTAATAAAGACTGGCAAAGGACTGCATACGTAATCAGTAAAACATCCTGGGTTTTCTTTGACGATTGGCCTTCCATCAGGTGGTGGTGTTGCTGGTTCAGGGCTTTCACAGTGGAAACCACATGATAATGGTGATTGTCTGATTGCTTGTTTAATCACCGGAAACAACTCAGAATTGTGGGGAGGGGAAAAAAAAAACTGTGAAAGAGCAAAATTATCTTATTGCTTCTGCAAAAAAAAAAAATAAAATAAATAAAATTTAATTAAATAAAAATAAAATTAAAATTTTTAATGTAGGACATTACTGGATGATTTACATTTATTTATTTATATATTTATTTGTTTGTTTGTTTATTTGGCTGCATCCAACATTAGATGATAAATGAGCCAACAGCTAATTAGCAAGAAAACAAATTATGTAGGATCGCACTCTTCCAATTTTGCGATTCTAATTTATGAATGGTCTTATTGCTTCTGCAACAACAAAAAAAGTCAAATAAAAATAAAATTCAAAGTTTGAAAATGGGACATTATTGGATGATTTACAATTTTAAATTTTCATAGTGGCTTCTTCCACAAAAAACGTATACACACCGTATAAAAATATACATTTTAGAATGGCTATAAAGTATTTGCCTTTTTTAAAAATCAATCAGTAGCACATCAGCCCCTGATTCAGTTTTATTAAGGCAGTGTGATATTTGACTCCTAATCAGATTCTTTATTCATATTCATTTTCATAGAATTAACCATGACCTCTACTAACATTTGATATTTTTTAAACCAGTTTGGGGAAAGTCCTAGGAATTTGCACTCATGATTTTTTTTTTTTTTTTTTTTTCATTGGAACAACTGCAGGGTAAGAATTACTTGCAGTTAGCCTGGTATGATGACATTTCATGAGATATTAATGATTTTAATGATTGCATATGTTATTTTACACAACACAATATAGGAATATAATTAATTCTACTGTTTGTGTTGCTGTACCAACTCATTGTACTGATCTCTCTTACAGGGTTTTAGCTTAAAATTATTTAAAGCCCCTGACCTATTTGCTCTAGTGTGAGGACTTTGCCGATGAGCTTTTTGCTGTAAGTTGCTCTGGATAAGAATACCTGCCAAATGGAAATGGAAATGGAATGATAATTAATTGGTTTCAGATTAGTGACTGATGATAATGACTTCTTTATTAGTCTGACTTTTTTACATGTTGTATATTGTATGATAAAGCCTCGGGCATCTTACTGGCTCTTGATCTTGATGAAAAAAAAAGAGAGAGTTTGGAGTTTGTGTAAATACGTACAAAACTCTTGTATAATCGGTTTTGAGTGACATTCTCAGCAGACAGACTTTTGATGTCTGAGCCCAGCTCTATTATGTGCTATAATGATATGTCTGCTTCTCCCTGTGCATTGGGCTTGTTTGTTTAGGAGGATGCAGTAGTGGCTTGGCTGCTGCTGTGTGTGTGCGTGTGTGTGTGTGTGTGTGTGTGTGTGTGTGTGTGTGTGTGTGTGTGTGTGTGTGGGGGGTGTGTGTGTAATGGTTGCCCATGGGGAATATAATCTTGTGCAAACACTGAGCGTGTCTCCCAGGTGGAGTCTGTGTATGAATGGGACACACAGCAGTCTTGTAGAGCAGTGTGTGTATGTGTGTGTGTGTGTGTGTGTGTGTGTGTGTGTGTGTGTGTGTGTGTGTGTGTGTGTGTGTGTGTGTGTGTGTGTGTGTGTGTGTGATTGGAGTTGCTTGAATAGACCGAGCTCAGTCTGGGAAAGCATTCTGTACGAGAGGAATGGTGCAAAAAAAAAAAAATGGAGCCGGTAGCTATATGGAGTATAATCGACTCCATTCGCATGAACAACAGTTTGTTTGCTAAATTAAAATAAACCATGGAATAAATTACAATTTTGTCCTAGGTGAAGAAACAAGATGGTGCTCCATATTCGGTCCCGATCCTCTCTCTCTCTCTCGTTCTCTCTCTGAAACCACTCAGTTTAAATACTCCGGCTGGGCCTCCCAGTCTGACGCTGGCGTGATCACAGAGGGCCGGGCCACGCTCAGGCAAAACCAACATGCACTCACCCTCCAAAAACACCCACCCAAATGAGAATAAAGCATGGCTCTTTTTTTATCCCCTCACTCGGTCCAGGCCTGTTCTCCACCGCCTTTTTTGTTTACACTGTCCCTCACAATGAGCGCCCATCGTCCCCCTCCGATGCGCCTTTTATCGAAGTGTTTCGTGGGCTTGAATGTACAGCAGCAGTTGGCCCTGCGTGAATAAGCCCCTGTGAAAATTGCCAAGACCCTGCTTACATTGTTCGCTGTCATTTCCCACCACAATAGATATCACACGTTGGATGTAATTTAAAAAAGAAAAAAAAATAGGGTAGGCGGGAGGTACTGGGTGAATCAAAATAGTGGTAGCTTTTAGCTTTTGTTTCTCTGGGCTCACTCTTTTCTTTTTTCTCGCTTGCCTCACATTCTCTTTTCTTTTGTTGATCAATGCTGTCTCGCATTCTCTCCATCTCTCTCTCTCTCTCTCACCTCATTTTTTTTCACCACCAGCTCTTCATTCAAAGACTTCACCATTATAGTGGAAAATTAAATAAACCACTCCATTGCCTAAAGAGACTGGGGTCTGGGCGGGATCAGGTTAGAGCTCCGGAGTGAGCGAGTAAGGATGCATCTTTCCCGATGGAAGTTCATCTGGCCTGTGCAGCTCGGAACGCTGGCGTGGTTCGGAGGCAAAGCCGAAGACGAGGAAGGTGTGAAGAGGTGTGTGTATTGGAGGAGCTGAGAGAGGCAGAAGAGAAAGAGAGATACCCCCCCTCTGATCCATCGTCATCCTGTGGAGAGGGAAGAAGATGAACGAAAGATCTCTCTGTGTCCTTTTCTTCAACTCACTCTCTCTCTCTTTCTCTCTCTCTCTCTCTCTCTCTCTCTCTCTCTCTCCCGTACAGCCCCACCTCCAGAAGCAGAGGGGTCTTGAAGTTTCTCTGAGGTGGGTCACAGAGCACTGGGCTAGTGGCAGACACCTGAAGACCTCTTATGAGGAGGGAAAGTGGTTTGTTAGAAGGAGGATGCACAGAGGGAGGGGAAAGCATCAGAAAGTTCCAGAAATGTCAAGGGGGTGGTGGGGTGGGGAGGAAGTAGGCGACCACCACAGCAGACAAAATCTGATTAGCAAAATGACTGAATGCTAAGGTACTTCAGAGAGTAGACTTAAATGATTAGTTCTTGTTGATGTTGGCCTTGCAGATTTATTTGATATATGTCAGATTTTCTTGTTATATGAATCTTATATGGAAACTTATTTGAAGTGAACTCCATCAGCATGTCAGGCTTATGTTATGTGTATGGATTAATACTTTTGTGAATTAATGAATTCAGTGCAGTGAATCAAAGCACTCTTGGCTTTAGTTTTGGTGTTTTGTTGGTGTTTGAAACCTAAATTTTAAGGCAACAAGAGTATGACACAAAAGAAGTTTCCAAATCAATAATTTTAGCTTTTTGAAAAATCCTTGTTTCATCTGTTAAAATATCAATCACTCAGACTTTCAAAGTGTTTGGAAATGCGTTTAAATAAAGTATCCTTAAATGGAATTATTTTCATATTCACATTTGAGAGGTCTAAATTTGCTAGCATTAACTTTAAGTAAGAGCGGCTTTTATTTATACTTTGCATCATATCCGTTATTTTCACTTTTGAAATGAGTGAATTTAGCAACATAGCTGGAAATTTGTAACAATTTGCATGACTGTAGAATTAGTTTTTAAAAAATTACAAGGGTTAAGGGGGTGGGGCTAGTGTTCATATGCATACTTACATCATCATTTGCATAAATTGAATTGAATTGCTTGATTGTTTGAACTTGTGCAAGATTGCATTGTTTATTAAGAGCAATTTCTTTCTCTTATTTTTACTATAAAGTCTGGAGCAGTTAGTCATTCTCTTTTCATCTTTCCATTCCTGTTTACTACTTTCTTTCCACCCTTTCTCTGGTGTGTTTTGAAAAGCATCTTAACAGCCAGCCAAGGTACCTTATTCAAGCATTAATGAGGGATGTGAATGGGTGAGAGATGTGTGTGTGTGTGGAGCAGCTGAAAAGGAAAGGCCAGGTATGGTGGGCTAAGACTTTGAACGCAGCTGGTTGTCGGCCTGAAAAGGAAATGGACTGGATGACCTCATTTATGGTGCTTGGAGACTGGGGGAAGAAGAGGAAGGGTTTGAAGGAGGGCCACCCAGCTGAGAGGCCTCACTCTCAGCCCCGGCTGGCTCCCCTTCTCCCTTGCCCTTTATCCTCAAAAGGAAAAGAGTATGGGCCTGGGGTAGTCTCCTGTTGGAGGAGAGACGAGGAGAGTGAGGGAGGAGAGAAGGAGGAGAGAGGGAGGATGTCATTGATGGCTAATGTGGCCCTAGGGAGAGTGAAAGAGAGTGAGAAAGAGAGAGCGCTGAGGTCATCATGAGTCAGTGTGGCTTGACTTTGGGGGCTAAAGAGCGTTTCATATGTGTTGTTAGCATGTCAGCGCTAATTTGCAGCGCTGTCAGAACAGGGCAAAAACAAGATTAGCGGCTTTAGACACCACAACGCCGCTGGTCATATGGCATTTGACAGTCAGCTCTTTTCAGTTCTAGTTCACATGGTGTAGCTTTTTTCCTTTATATTGTGTAAATGACGATATGAAAATGGACAGGAGAGGATGATTTAGAAATGTAGGTGAGAAAAATGCATAACAGATTACATAACAACTACCATGGTTATGATCAGCAGTAGCTTGAATTAGTATTTCAGACTTTAAAATGTATGTAGTTGCGAATGAGGACTTTATGAAGATTAACATTTGTTGAAAGGTTTATATACCTGCCCCTATTGACTAGCCACCACTGCTTATTAAGGGTTTTCTCCAACCCACTGCTACCAGCCATCTCTACATTAATCCCACAGAAACCCACTATCAAGACTCTTCAACATCAAACACCTCAGCGTCCATTACAATATAACCCCCCTTTTCGGAATACTTATGAATGTGACGTGCCTATAGCCACAGGGCTAGCGTCATTTTTAATTTAATTAGCCCAGCTGCACTGGCGGCTTTCGCTGTTGCTGGCCGTTATTGCCGCTGTGCTTCATTCTGCTGCTGCACACACAATTACTGATTGCTTTCAGATAGGGGTGAAATATGATTAGGGTTTTTGGTGGCAGAGATCAGAAGGGGGGGGTGGGTGAGAAGCCTTATTACTTTCATTTGAAATCAGTAGATAAATATGAAACTTTCATAGGAGGTGTAATGAGATTATGGTTATTTGGATGAGGGCGGCCGACCCTTGTAGACGGATTATAAGGATTATAAGATTATAAGTGATGATAGTCGAGAAGTCGAGAGCTTCTGATCTGAGAAGAGCTGGTGTTGGGAGAAGGGGTGAGAAAAAGTTACTGCAGATCAGTTTTGATTATAGGTAACCTAATTGTTAGGTTCTTGTTTTCTTAGGACTACAGTTGTTTTGATAGCATTAGGACTGCAATTGCCACAAACAGTTGTGCACTTAAGTCTCCATCAGTGAACAGTGGATAAGTTAAATAAAACAGACTTCATGTAAAAACTGTAATGAATTTCCTGGTTACACAACTGCACTATTTGACCATGTAGTATTAGCACATTTATAGGAGGGATTTATTTATAATTGCACCCAACTGGTGTCACCCAGATGAGGATGGGTTCCCTTTTATAGTCTGGTTCCTCTCAAGGTTTCTTCCTTATATCGTCTCGGAGTTTTTCCTTGCCACCGTCACCGCTGGCTTGCTCATACACTTAAAATCTATATCCTGAATTTATATAGTACTGTGCAAAAGTTTTAGGCACTCTAATTTTTTTTGTACAAACTTTGTTATAGATTTTTTTATTTTATTTACGTACTTTTCAGACAAAAAACAAAATGAAAGCTGCTGGGTTTTGCTGCAAAAATAAGAAGCAAGTGCGAAAGTCAAAGTCTCCAGAAGAACTGTGGCTGGTTCTGCAAGATGCTCAATAAAACTTACCAGCTCATTTCCTTATTAAACTGCACTAATTGTACCGGAGACTACTATTTTAATTTTTTTGTAACACCAAATATTGACTTATTTTAATTTACTACTGTTTACTGCTCTTTACGGTATTTTTTTTTTAAATGTAGAAACATTTAATTTAATTATTTTGACGGCATCTTTGCTCTACAACATTTCTTTGCATGTGCCTAAAACTTTTGCACAGTACTGCATATTTCTGTAAAGCTGCTTTGGGACAATGTCCATTGTTTAAAATTTGTGAAGGTCTACAAGTTCTTGCTTAAAAAGGTCTTGATAAGCAGTTAACCTGACAGAGTAGTGACAACAGTTACCCTTTAATGCTTAGCCATTAATGATTAATGAATATAAATAAGATGCATCAACTCTCAGGGTGGAGGGATGGCATACTCTTTATCCCCTGTGAATCACAGAGACACTAGCCAATCATGGGCATCTGTGGGTTCATGTATGTGGGATGAGGATGTGCCCTATGACACAACATGAGCAGCAGTTTGGAAAGATGTGGTTGGCTGGCTTCATATGTCTCAGAGGATATCCTTGTTAGCCTTCATTTTCCAGGGTTGGTAGTTGTTGTATTATAGGGGACAGCTGGCTCGTGTATTATGGTGCAAACAATGCATTATGTTGATGCTTAAGTACATTAGATAATTATGATTTGTTTCAACTGGAGCCAATTTTAACTAGTGCCTCTGGACTCTATGGTCTCTGAACAGATATATGTCTTGAACTTAAAGTATAGAATAAACACCTACACTATATTGCCGTTGCTGCTGGCTTGCTCATTGGGGATAAATTCATAGATTTAAAATCTATGTCCTGAATTTATATACTTCTGTAAAGCTGCTGTGGGACAATGTCCATTGTTAAAAGCGCTATACAAATAAACTGAACTTGAACTTGAACTTATTGCCAGAAGTATATGGTCACCTGACCATAAAACCCATGTGCTTGTTGAACATCCCATTCCAAATTTCATTAATCTTTGCTGTTATAATAACCTCCATTCTTCTAAGAAGGCTTTCCAGTAGATGTTGACATGTGGCTGTGGGGATTTGTGTCCATTCAGCTACAAGAGCATTAGTGAGGTCAGGCACTGATGTTGGGCAGAGGAGGCCTGGGATGCAGTTGGCATTTGAATTCATCCCAAAGGTGTTCAGTGGGGTTGAGGTCAGGGCTGTGTGCAGGAGACTCGAGTGCTTCCACTCCAACCTTGGTAAACCATGTCTTCATGGACCCCATAGCAGCATTGTCATGCTGGAACAGGTTTGAGCCTCTTAGTTCTAGTGAAGGGGAATTTTGATGCTACAACATACAAAAACATCTTATACATTTTTTGTGCCACCAAATTTGTGGCAAAAGTTTGGAGAAGGCCCACATGTGGCTGTAATTGTCAGACATCCACATACTTTTGGTCGTACAGTATAGTTCATTCATCGATTTTGTTCCATTTCTGTTTTCATTTTTTTCATAAGCTATGTCAAAATCTATGAACATCTGTGTAAACTCTTCACTCTCTCCGTGAGCTGCTTTCAGCCAAATAATTTACAGAAATATGATTGGATAAGCCACAACAGAGGATCTTCTACAGAATCTGAGATGGCTCATTTTTTAAAAAACTGGAGGCACCGAACTACAGCCAGTTTTGCTAGATTGATTAGTTCTGCTCATTTGGATCCGCTGAAGTACGACAACCCCTGGTTATAAGCAAAGAGTCTTGATAGAGAGCAACACGGTTCCTGTTCCATCTGTTCACTTCTCATTTATTAACTGGCAAAGAACTGGAAGTGAGATTTTTGATCATTGGGGCATGTCATTGGGGCTTCTGATCAGTCTTTTTTTGTTGTTGTTGCTTTCTAATACACACACACACACACACACACACACACACACACACACACACACACACACACACACACACACACACACACACTCGCAGGCACAAGCCGGTAGCCTGATTAACATCTGAATTAGGTTACCAATATGAGCTACAAAGTGGTTGACCAATGATCCCTTCCTTTCTCATACTACATAATAACCATTGTGCAGAGGATTTACTGCAAAAAGCTGTTTTTTCTTTCCCAGTCCATCTTCAGTCCCAGGGTTACTAGACCCCTACATTAAGACCTGAGCAAGGGCCTATGCCTTGTCTAATGCTCATTAGAGCCAAAGTCCATTAGCCTCCTAATGTGTGACACAGGGACTAATTATAGATGTGTTTCCAGAAGGCAGATGTAGTTGAATACAATAAGGCTGTTGGGACCATTAACAGAGCTGTTCTGAGTAAGTGGTCTCACAAGCTGCCAAAATCCTATCCTGGTCATTAGGTATCAATCAGAAATGTAATGATTAACTGACAAAGGAAACTATTTTATTTATCCGTTATGTGTTGATAATTTTGGGAGGTCTGAGGAGGTTGCTCTCTTGTTTTAGAGGGAAGTCTTGATTCCATATGGTGATCAAAGGTTTCTTAGTAAAAGTAGTCACTGGAAAGCATACACTCTAAATACACATCATTCTGTACCAGTAGCTACTTAATATGAGTGTTTAGGCATTTATTAAGGTATTATACACGCCTATATACTTAATTAATTGATTAATTATTAATTAATAATTAATTGCGTAGTGATAAGGAATTTTCTGAACCTACACCAAGATTCTTTTTATTAAAGGTGTGGTATAGGAAATACTTATGCTATTGAGAATGAATACAGTGGGCTCCCAGTGTGTTGGGTCAGTACTCATTAGCCATCATAATAATTTGTGCTGTGCTGTGCTTTAGAGTGGAACCATTTATGGTTTCATTGAGAACCATTTTTTGTTCCCTGAAGAACTATTTTTTGTTGTTGCCACAATAGACGGAATAATTATTTTCCACCATATTTGTTACATTTAGAATGGGAAAGATTTTTTTAGCTTTCTGTGGCACCAACAAAAAAACGGTCAAAGGTCCATCAATTTAAAAGGTTCTTCAGAAAACTAAAACAAATGGTTCTTCTATGGCATCACTCTAAAGAACCATAACTGGCACCTTTTCTTGGATTATTAATGGAATGATGAAATGTGAGATAAAATTATAGTCATTGCTACCATGGTTAACAAGTTTATAGCATATTAGTTTTTTAACCTGGTATCTCTTATGACAGATTTGTATGGATTTGAACAAGAGGGCAATGAAGTTTGTAAAACCCTGACAATAATCTTACCCTTAACATTTGCCATGTGAATTGTTCCAATTTTGCAAGGAGACCATGTTTTTTTTATTGTCTTGAATAAGACTACATGTTTTAACCAAGACCCAGAAAGCCAAATCTAGCATGAAATTTCAACAAACCAACACCAATATAAAAAAAGGAAGAATAACAAAAACAAGTGGAAAAATGACAATAGAGGCAAACTAATGGTGATGTCTGGGATCAGAAATTTTGTCTTTGTTGCCCCAGTAATCATAGCATATGGAGGTATCAACAGGTTGTTTAGCTGTCACCATCCTCAGCACTGAATAAAGCTTACAGTGCATTGAGTTCTCTGCTATTCATTTATTTTCGCTCGTGCAGTGTTTCATTGCACTTTTACATTTGAAGGTTATGTACTAATCCATTTTTCTGTCAGTTCTTCAGAACACTTGCTGCCTCTTCAAATAAAGTTTCTGTCACTTGTAACCTTCAAGATACTGAGATGTAAGGAATTAAAGCATTCTTCAAACCCTCACGTATACACCATGAAAGAAAACACATTCTCTTGCGTCGGCTCCGTCACCTTGCCTTTCACATCCATGCTTGCTTCAAACATCATGACTGAGAGACATGTATATAGAGACTTTGGCTAGGTCACAGCTATGGCAGCATCCATAAGCCTTGTCAAATCAGCGCTCATGCAGTAGACCTGACAGCTGCTGTGACAGGAAGCTTACGCAAATCGCCTGCGAGAGAGAAAAATGCCTTTGATAGTGTTAACCCCCGTAGTGCACTAACGTGTTGTTTCTAGAAGCTTCAGCTGATCCTGTGAAGCTGACTCTGCTTGCTGGTTGGGTAGGAGAGGCCTGTGGGCTTAGAGATTCCCAAGCTAGCAGCAGGGATAGGAGCACAGGCAGGTGGAAACACGCTGCGAACACATCCCAGTGTGTGTGCATATAAGAGCACGTGTTCTAGTGTATGTGTGTGCATTTGTGTGTGTTTATCTGTGAGGCCTTTGATCTTCTGATGAGCTGCTAATACTAATTTGGCTGGGAAATAAAACAGTGTGTGTGTGTGTGTGTGTGTGTGTCTGTCTGTCTGTCTGTCTGTCTGTCTGTCTGTCTGTCTGTCTGTTTGCAAGAGAAGCAAAAAGGACTAAAAATTTGTAGTTTTAAAACAAATCCAAGTTTAGACCCATATATTGTGGAGAAAAGGGAAGGGGGCATTTGGTGGATATCTGCATCAAATGGCCTCACACTTAATTTCACACTTAATATTTACTATTTAATATTGCTTTATGTCGATGTAGCACAGTAATGATTTTCCCCCCATAAATAAAAGGACAAGCTTGTCCTGCGCATCTCTTATGCCTGTAATGAAATCTGTTTATGGGAATTTGTTTCTGACATTTTGATTCTTCCTTAGAAATAAACATATAACACCCTTTTTGTAAATGCATTTCAGTATTATCATTCAGTAAAGGTTCTTTTGAGGCCACAGGTAATTGAGACGAAAGAAAACAAACAAACAAATTAGAACAAAACTAGAAAAAACCAGAACGTTTTTTGCCAAATCATCTCTGTATAGTCCTCTGCAGGCAAAAATATGCCTATTTTACCTCAGCTTAAAGAAAACATTGCTGATTTTAATTTGTTGCATTGCTTTTCTATAGGCACTGGATAATGAGCCTTAAGTTTGAGTATGTAAAGCAACACAAGAGGCTTAAACAGAATTAATGTGGCACTAAAAAAAAATCAGAGATTTTTCATTTAACCCAGTGATGTATGGAAAGGGGAAACAGGGGGAAATGACCACATAATTTTGTTCATTAAGACACAACTGTGATTTTGAGATTATTTGTGTATTATGATATTATAACACAACTGTTCTATGTTGTTTATATCTATGTCGATGGTTAGTAACAACACCACATTGCATGCTGATGATATGTATCTTATGCACTTGGCTAGTTAAGTTTGGTTAGCTGCCTAGCTGTGAGGTGAAGTTGTTGTCCATTCATATGCTAATGTTATTTGCAGATATATTGCAAGAGGCCTGCCATAGTATAACTCACTCAGTGTTTCAGATTGAAATAGTGGAAAAGATATAATGACGATAGGAAGAATGGTTCTGACTGAAAGATGTAAGGAGTCCTCCATTAGCCTGCTTGGCCAATTTGGTCTGTATCGGCTTTAAAAATGCATGTCTGAAAAGATTTGAAAAACAATTCTGCTCAGTAAATTCTGTTAAACAAAAAGTTACTAAAGAGGGGTTTTAAAGTACATAAGCTTGTCACTGGTGTGTCTATCCAAGACATCATTCAAGATATATATATATATATATATATATATATATATATATATATATATATATATATATATATATATATATATATATATATATATATATATATATATATATATATATATATATATATATATATATATATATATATATATATTTATTTATTTATTTACATTGTTTATTGAAGAATATTATTCTAAATATGGCAAATTAGTAAATTTGCTTTCTCACTCAAATATAAATCAAAGCATTATTATGATATAAATATAATATGACAATGAATTTTGATTAAGGGGGAAAAAAACAGCCTCTTTATTTCAAATATGTGAATGTGAAGGGTTATTCCATCCTGTATCCTGGTCACAGGATCATTATAGATGTTTCATTATGGATGTAATACAAATATTAATAATGATTATTATCAATACTCTGATTGGATTCACAGTAAGATATGTGGCTTCCTATTAAAATGCAAAAATGTACTGAATTGTTACATGTAAATCTATATTGTACATGTATCTGTTTATCAAGACAAAAATTATTTGATATATTATATTTTATACATTATAAAATATGAAGAATCCACTAAAAGCCTTTGGGAGTTGAATTGTTTGTATTTTAAGAACTTTTTCCTGTATGTTTCCTGCGTGCACTTAAGGGTCTTGTAAATGAATGCCTAAGAATCTTCCAGGAGCCTTCATCCCCTTCAGCGCGCGCTTCAGTCAGAGTTGTGACTCTCCGTTTCCGCTTTCCTGACTGCTGATTTAGCCGCGGTGGTAGATGAAAGACTGTTATCCCGCAGCCCCCTCCCTCCTCCCTCCTCCCTCCTCCTGGTTTCACGCTTCATTTTCCTGCTGCTCGGTACTCAACGTGTCGGTGAACGACGTGAAAATGACGCCGAAAATAAGCGTGCGACTGGAAAATGGGCGTAAAATGGAAGTTTGGCGCTCGTCTCTCTCTCTCTCTCTCTCTCTCTCTCTCTCTCTCTCTCTCTCTCTCTCTCTCTCTCTCTCTCTCCACCCCCACGCGCCCAATTACGCTTTAAAACAGGCTGAAGAGCTGCAGCGCGCGCTTTCACACGGTCAACATCTGTCAGGTGCTTGCGCTCCCAGGTTCAAGAGAAACCACTTCTCTGTCCATGCAGACTGTATAGGGCCTGCACTCCCTTCTCCATCCTGTCTCACTCTCATTTCACTTTCACCTCATTCCCATGTCCCTCTCATCTCTGTCCTGTCTCACTCTCATCTCCATTCTGTCTCACTCTCGTCTCACTCTTATATCCATCCTCTCATTCTCATTTCACTTCCATCCCTCTCTCATCTCATCCCATCTCACTCTCATTTCACTTTCACCTCATTCCCATGTCACTCTCATCTCCACCCTGCCTCACTCTTATCTCACGCTCAGGTCACTCCAATCTCACTCTCATCTCATTATCGTCTCACTCTCATCTCACTCTCACCTCACTCCAGTCTCACGCTCATATCATTCTTATCTCACCTCAGTCCGATCTCCATCCTCGATCTCATCTCTATCTCATTTCATTTTAATCTCACTCGTATCTTACTCTCATCTCACTCTTATCTCACTTTCATCTCATCGCACCTAATGTAAAACATAATAATAATAATAATAATAATAATAATAATAATAATAATAATAATAATAATTGTGTCTTTTGTTATTATAAAGCATTATTATTATTATTATTATTATTATTATTATTATTATTATTATTATTATTATTATTATTATTATTACAACTATTGTATGTTTTTACTGTATATTATAACCAATTATAATTACTGATAAACCATTTACTGCGGTTCAATAACCAATAAAATATAACGTTATTTAATCACACTTTAATTAGCTACAAAGACACACGTGATAGAGTAACTGGCAAATGTATTGACCAGTGTCGCCTTAAAGAAATGCGAGGTGTTCTGCATGGGATTTACTCTGAACATCTGATATAAAGACAATACCCTTTAGTCCCCTTTGTTTCTGTTTGTTGTTTACTTTCACTGCCACACACATTGTTTATTATCGTGTTTTATTAGCTCTACTGGCCAGCTGGGATACTGTGAGCACTGTCAAAGCAATAGTGCAATTCCACAAATAACGTCTAATTGCATAATGGCTATGTCTATTCTTCTTGCAGTGATGAGTGTGATGATTAAGTTGTTAACTGGGTTCCACTGACGCGATATATGTTTTTTGTTTTTTCTCCTTTTTTGCTTCAACTAACAATTAATTGAGATATTCTGAGCAGGTCTGGTGTAAAACCTGAGTGATGTGATGTGTGCGACTCCCTCATGCTCTAGCTGTCAGATCGCTGAACCCAGGCACAGTTATACGTGTAATAATGTAAAGATTTGCTTATTATAATGAACATATCATTACAGATAACGAGTTAACTCACAAACAATCGAATGGTTTAACGTGAATTTTGATGTTCCTTGTATCCTGTGTAGGTATGTTTTTACTTTTAAATATATGTACCATTTTGTCTGCATTTTGTAAGGTAGTAATAAAAACAGTAGTTTTAAGTCCCAGTAGTGAGTACTGAGACTATACTAAGGCGATTTTTTGTAGAAACATTTTCGCTTCATATGCTTCATAGGTGTTGATAAAAATTAATACAATCCAACATAATAATAAAGTGGGCTATAGTATAATAAAATGAACTATAATAAATCAAGCAAACAAACTACAACAACCACTACAATCATCACTATCATCATCATCAACAACGACAATAATAATAATAATAATAATAATAATAATAATAATAATAATAATAATAATAATAATAATAATAATAAGAGAAGAAGAAGAAGAAGAAGAAGAAGAAGAAGAAGAAGAAGAAGAAGAAGAAGAAGAAGAGTATCATTTAGAACATTTAAAACAATAAAACCAATAATAAATATTATTGTTTTGCCGTCGTAAGTAAGTAAGTAAATAAATAAACAAAAAAATAAATAAATATTCTCTTTTGGCTTTCTGTGAGACAGTTGGCATATAACTTTGACACTCGAGGAAAAAAATAGACACTAAAGAATCACTGAATCGGATTAAAAAATATATTATTTATTTATTTGGATAAATACAAGCTGAGACATATTTTCTTTTGGAGCAGTCTCATACATGCCTGAGGGCTGTTTGACTCCGTCAAGAATGGGATGCGATGCTTTAAAATAGAGTTTGATCTGCTTTCATTTTTATCCAATTTAGCGTAAAGCATTCTCATTTTATCCAATTTATTGTATCTAAAACAGAGACCGTCCTTCATCTTCAGCAAGCCTGTGCATTCATTAGCTACCAGATTGTGCTATTTAGCTTAAGGACATAAAAATACATTTATAAAATGATTTATTAAATGATTTTCGATGCAGTAGTTAATACAGCACGCACTTATTATTATCACGGGGGTAACATCGTTATTATTATTTTTCAGTTTCAGAAAACCCTTTTTAGCTTCCATCATGCCATAAAGCCACTTGTGGACAAAGTGGTCTGATGTGGCACGTGCGCTGGGCGTCAGTCACCTGTTTCTTAGCAACTGACACAACAGGGAAGCACCTGTGGCACCAATTTACTGAAAAGAGTCTTTCACGGGTTTTAAAGCAGCTCGAAACAAAAGCAGCGAGCTGTGTGAGAAACCCCGAAGCTGTGCGAGCACATAGCCTATTTGATCACATACAGTGTCAAAAACCCCAAAATACCTCAAAATAGCCATGCGTATTTACTTATGCACATTTTAATTTTTCTCGTGACCTTTGGGCTAGATGATGATGGAAAAAAAATATTGTTTCCATTATAACAGCGTTAAACAGTACCCTTTAAAAAAATCCGAATATTTGAATATTTTTCTTGGACTGTTTATTTGTTTATTTAGCAATGTGTTGCAGATTGATGTTAATTTACTTTCAACACTTAAGATCAGTAAATAAAACAAACCCACCAAGAATATGCTTTATATCAAAATGTTTGAAATGGAGTTTGAAGTGCTTCAGTTTTATCCAAGGGTGTATTGGATGAAGGAGATTTAGATCTAAATGCTTTCAATACACAAAAACAACAACTACGACGACGACAACAACCACAACAACAACAACAACAACAACAGCAACAACAACAAATAATAATAATAATAATAATAATAATAATAATAATAATAATAATAATAATAATCCTACAATTTTAAATTAAATGCACTTTCTATGGCTCTTCTACCGTGTTACATTCACTCTTATAATCTTAATTTGCCTCCTGGACCTGTTTAAACATTATCCACTTTCTCTCTAATTGCTTAAGTATACTATATTCACAGAAAATCCTCATATATAGACACTAAGGAATTAGATCTATCCCAAACTACTGTTTAATTAGTTGCCATAGTTGCTAGTAAATAGTAATTACAAAGCATACAGCATCGTAGTTTTGTGTCTCAAAAGACTAGGGGGTTAGTCCAACTCTGTGGTTTTTGGATATTATTTCTTTATCAATTGAATGTAATTTGTCCAAAATGCGCATGGCAGCGTGGCTTTGTAGGATACTGTTTACCTTCACAGCGCTGGAGAATGGAAGCTGAGTTCAGGTCACGTGACCGCGCGCCATGCAAATCAGTCCCCAGCTCGAACGTGATTGGTCGCTTCGCTCTCATTTAGTGGCTGTCAAAGCGCATCATATGGCCGGTCTGCTACTAACTTTTCTCCCGCGTCGCCCAAAGTAGCTCACAGGCTTTTTCACTGCACCGGATGAGAAATTCAAAAGCTGAAAAGAAAGGTAAAGAAAATAGCGACTTGTATCGTTTTGGATTGTATACCTTTCCTTGTTCTGTGGGGAACCTTTTCTTTTACGCGTCTGTGCCAGCGGACAGGACAGGGACGCCGCTGCTTGGCTCCAAGAGTGAATGTTTCTCGCGTGTTGAGTGCGAAAATTAAAGCCAGGTGAATGTATAGCATGATGATGGAGACGGACTTGCATTCCCCGGCTCCCCAAACGAACACGAGTGCGGGGCACACGGGCCAAAATGCTCCGGGAAAACTGAGCCAGGAGCGCGTCAAACGCCCCATGAACGCGTTCATGGTGTGGTCCCGTGGGCAGCGGCGGAAGATGGCACAGGAGAACCCCAAAATGCACAACTCGGAGATCAGCAAGAGGCTTGGGGCCGAGTGGAAGGTCATGTCCGAGGCGGAGAAGCGGCCTTTCATTGACGAGGCGAAGCGCCTGCGCGCAATGCACATGAAGGAGCACCCGGATTACAAGTACCGGCCACGCAGAAAGACCAAAACGCTGCTTAAAAAGGACAAATACTCCCTGGCCGGCGGGTTGCTCGCAAGTTCTGCCGGCGGTGGCGGTGTGACACTGGGGATGAGCACCGCGCAGAGGTTAGAGAGTCCCGTGGGTCACGGCGGCGGAGCAGGCGCGGCGAGTTACGCACACGTGAACGGCTGGGCAAACGGCGCGTATACAGCAGCCGCCGCCGCAGCCATGATGCAGGAGGCGCAGTTAGCCTACGGGCAGCACGCAAGCGCTGGGGCCGCTCACCATCACGGACACCACCCGCATCACCATGGACACCACCACCCGCACCATCAGCACGCGGCCAGCGCGCAGTCCGTGCACCGCTACGACATGAGCGCGCTGCAGTACAGCCCCATGTCGAACTCTCCGAGCTACGTGAGCGCCTCGCCGTCGACCTACGCTGCCATGCCGTACACGCAGCACCAGAGCTCCGTCTCGGCGGCGGCGGGAGGCGTCGGCACGCTAGGATCGCTCGTGAAGCCCGAGCCGAGCGCGAGCCCTCCGCTCAGCGCCGCATCCCGCGCGCCCTGTCCCGGTGACCTGCGCGAGATGATCAGCATGTACTTACCGGCGGCGGAGGCTGGAGACGCTGCTGTTCAGAGCAGACTGCACGCGCTGCCGCAGCACTATCAGAGCACTGCAGCTGCCATTAACGGAACCGTCCCACTGACGCACATTTAAAGAAAGAAGCAAATTCATTAAACTGAACCACATATATTCACAAACAAGTAACCAAATATTTACCTCTTTTTAGATTATAAATACCTGCTTTTTTTGTACAGAATGTTTTGTTGTAAATTTAAAGGTGATTATTATTTAAGCCTTGGTTCATTGGTACTGTCATATCAACATAAATTCATTTCTCCGATTTGCCTACATTTCAGTTAATAGCTTTAGGCCAATATGTAATATGAAAAGCGAAAAGGATACCAGCCTTTACACAATCTAGTTCATCTTGAGAAAACTTAAGAGTTTTAAATATTTTTAATGATTACTATCTGTGAAATACAAGTTTTAATACACAGGAAACGCCGGAGAACAATTCAGAGTGAAAACGCCTGCTATATTTTAAAGGGTATTTTATTTGTCCACAACCCGCAATTGTTTGGTTTGTAAACACGTGACTGAGCCTGTGTATTTAAATTTTTTTTTTTTTTTTTTTTTTTTTTTGGTCGCTGTATTTTTCATTCTTGTAAATTGTGCACATATGATAGAGGAAAAAAAGTGATAGGTCTGAACAAACTGTAAATAGTTCGTTGATTCATTTTTCACTTTATTATTATTATTATTATTATTATTATTATTATTATTATTATTATTATTATTATTGCAAATAGAAAAGCAAAGTTTTTGCGTTGGGATGAAACGAATAAATTTCTCAGCTGTTGCTCTTATTCTGGTGTTAATTTGGTCTTTGCATCGACTGTCGACTCCAGTGCGATCCAGCACTTCTTGAGCCAGAATCCGCTGTGAGGTCAGGGCAAGTAGAGCAATAAATATGTTTAAACGCAAATAAACAAATAAACAAGTTTAAATGCAAATTTGAAAATGAAAATTTGTAAATATATTGTGAAAATATTGTAAGTTTCTAGAGTAGTATATGACAGATATACAAATACTCATCTATTATTATTATTATTATTATTATTATTATTATTATTATTATTATTATTATTATTATTAATAATAAAATGTTTGTGTTACATTATTGTCATAATATAATAATCTCTAGGCTACAACTGCAAATACATTTTGTCTTAACAATGAAATGATTTATTCCATGTAATCTGTCATTGTTAAGATATAAAATTTCACATACTGTATTTTACAAAAAAAGATTTTACTTACCGATTTTCTTGACAATTTAACGTTCAGGATAAATATAATGTAGGTATAACAAGTTACTTAGTTGTTAAAATTGTGTTAATGGAAATCTGTTGTTGTTGTTTTAGTTATTATTTTGTTTTTGATTATGCATAGATAGATTTTTTTTTTTATTATTTCTTTCGTCGGCTCAGTAATTTTGCTGTTGGATCGTTTACTGTACGTGTATTTGACATAAATGATACTAAAGCGATTGAGTAAATGTTGTGTCGGTTATGAAACAGCCTAGCTGGAGCAGGGTCAAAAGGATTTACGGTGCGTGAATTCATCCCATAATTTCAGGCTATTATTTCAAAGTGCAAACAAACATGTCACGTGACACCTTGTACAAACTAAAGGCATTCGATTTTTGTTATAGTTAAAAAGAACGTTACTTACGTATTTTCTTGAAAAGAGGTTTTCAATAAGTTAAAAAAAAAAAAAGAAAAGAAAAACAGAAAAAAAGAAAAAGAAAGAAGCCCTCAGCTTGTTCCGGACTTGTCACTGGTGCGTGTTTAGGGGGTTGATAGACGGGGTCAGTCAAAGATCAGGACCTGTTTAAATAAAAACTATCCAGTGAAAACAAAACGCAACACACAAAGAAAAACAAAGGTCCAATACGTAAAATCCAAGTTGCACTTCACAGTCTAAATCCTCCTGGGAGCACCACATTTTTTTTCACTTCCGCATATAAAATCCAACCATGTTTTCCAATAGTTAAATTAAAATCTTCCCGTTTGTTTCCACAAAACATGTAGTTTTCCGAATCTTTTTTTTTTTTTGCATAATGCGCATATTTTTCGCCTGTTCATTTTTGTTTTCTCCCTATGAAAAAAATGGACAATTTCTCATTGAGGAAAGATGTGAGCTGGATTTGTGATGAATGGAGAGGAGAAGGAGAAGGAGCAGGATTAGAGGGCCATGAGAGCTAAACTCGGTCTCACAGGCCACTAATACTTGAATACTAATTAAGTGAAGAAATGGAAGGGTTACATCTGGGGATTCACCCCCCCCCCCCCCCCCCCCCCCGACCCCAAATAACGTTGTATGTTTTATTTAAATTGGAATAACACTTAATGTGGCGAATGTTAGCTAAATCGTCTGAATCGAAGTGTGCGTTTTGTTAAAAAATAAATAAATGAATAAAAATAAAAATAAAATAAAAAATAAAAAGGGAGGAAAAACTCTAATATTATTGCAAAAACATCCTGGGAGTGTGAAGCGACTGCAAAAAGAACATTTGCCATCCATGTGAATTTTTCTCTCTCATCCAATTAAATTATAGAACACATTTCGATACAACAGAAATAATGTAACTGTTGATTAAACTAACTGTATATAAACTATATCTATAGGCAATACTATAGGCCGCACACAATGTATTCTTTTTTTGTGGAATTTTTTTTTAACCAAACCTTTTTCATAAAGTAAATGATATGCATTTATTACTATCTTTTCCTACTTCTCCATCGTTTCCCATTTACCTTTAACACCTGTCTAAAGGTTAATTCAATTCTACTGCATCAATACACTGTCAGAAAAAAACATACTAAGCTACCGGGTACCAGTCCTTGTCTCTGGGTTGGCACCTTCAAGTATACATCTTGTGTACCTCTATATATTTTGCAGTTTAACTTTTTACGGTAGATTTATATGCGTTAAAACATTTTTTTACTAGGCAATATCCACATTTCCAGGTCATAAATAGCCTGCATATTAAAGGAACCAAAGATAAGGGTACTGTGTTTTTTTTTCAGGAGTTGAACAATTGCAGCTGACACAAGTGTTTTCTGGCAATGTTCACCAGTTCACTTTCCTGCACACACCAGAATAAACAAAACTTCTGACCAATAACACGAAAATCCAAACAGTCTATCCTTCCTGGCACTAAAACCCACTTCACCAGTGAGAAACAGCAGCCATCATTGGCCCGTATCCCCCCCCCCCCCCGCCCCGCCCCGCGCACACACACCCGTTTGTAAACCCTGTCCTAAATGTCCCTAATTAGCATCGACTTTATCACTCCCCTGCATATTTTCTCAGCTCTCCCAAAAAAAACACTCGCTCCTGACGCCACTGGTTGCGGTTCTGCCACGGAAGATTACGAAGACAGATTGGAGAGGCGCGAGATTATAGCGCGGAGCAGAAACAGCAACCGGGCCAATAAATTCCGCGCGCGCCTTATCGTGCAATTACACGTTGGCGTGTTTCGCAATCTCGCAGCCTCTTGCCTAATCCACAAGCTCACAGTGAGGCGAGAGACCGGGTTTATGCCCCTCACCCCTCCTCCAGTTCATTTTAGCATCTTGTTGAATGTCAAATGACAGTAAAAAAAAAATACATTTGATTCATTATTATATTTCTAACCTTCGATCCTCCAGAAATGTCCAAAAACACAATTTGCCTGTCCTGTCCGGTCAATCGCTTGATGGGTTCTTTATCAAACTCAAGAGCAGTGAACATGCTCCTAGGGAAATAGAGAAATAGGCATCTCTCTCTCTCTCTCTCTCTCTCTCTCTCTCTCTCTCTCTCTGTCTGTTTGTCTGTCTCTCTCTCTCTGGTGGAATTTGGCACAGTTGGAACTTTTTCTTCATTCGGCCTCACAGAGCTCATTACAGACTTCAGCGAATTCCTGAACACACAACACACACAGCGGTGCAGGTGCAGAAGGAAAAGTCGAAGAACTGTACAAGTTTAAAGTCTGTAAGTGCTGGAGTTTAGACTCCAATTCTGGAACATGTCTTACTGCAATCAGGCCATTTTGATCAACGGAGTATCCACCTTATTAATCACTGTCCCTTGCCCAGGCAGCAGTACCAGCGTGCTTCAAGACCACCTCCATAGTGCCATTGCCGAAACATTCATCACCAACGTGCCTAAATGACTACCGCCCTGTGGCACTTACACCCATAGTTATGAAGTGCTTTGAGCATTTGGTCCTGGCACACCTCAAGAAATGCCGGCCCCCCACACTGGATCCACACCAATTTGCCTATCGAAGCAGTAGGAGTACAGAGGGTGCTGTATCCACAGCGCTGCACTGTGTACTCTCACACCTGGAAAACAAGAACACTTATGCAAGAATGCTGTTTGTTGAGTTCAGCTCAGCATTCAACACAGTCATTCCATCCAAGTTAACCAGTAAACTTGGGGATCTTGGAATCAGTACCTCCCTACGCAACTGGATCATGGACTTTCTGACCAACAGACCTCAGCATGTTAGGTCAGGTCACAACTGCTCCACCACCATCACACTCAACACTGGCATACCACAGGGCTGTGTGATGAGCCCGTTCCTCTACTCCCTCTTCACCCATGACTGCAGGCCTATGTATGGATCTAACTCCATCATCAAGTTTGCAGATGACACCACGGTGATCGGACTCATCAGTGACAACAATGAGACTGACTACAGGGCCGAGGTTAAGCACCTGGCCGCATGGTGCGCTGATAATAACCTGCTCCTGAACACCAGCAAAACTAAGGAGCTCATTGTGGACTTCAGGAAAGAGAAGGGAGACACACATGACCCCATCCATATCAACGTGTCTCCAGCTTCAAGTTCCTAGCGATCCATATTTCAGATAACCTGTCCTGGACGAGCAACACCTCCAGCCTGGTTAAGAAGGCTCATCAGTGCCTCTTCTTCTTGAGGACACTGAAGAAGAACCACCTGTCTGCTGACATCCTGTGTAACTTCAACCGCTGTGCGATTGAGAGCATCTTGACCAACTGTATCACAGTCTGGTATGGGAATTGCTCTATCGCTGACCGCAGGGCACTACAGCGGGTGGTGAAAACTGCCCAACGCATCATAGGGACTCCACTTCCTACTATTGAGGATGTCCAGAAGAAGAGATGTCTACGCTGGGCACGCAGCATTCTCAAGGACCCCTCCCATCCTGCCCACAGTCTCTTCCAGCTGCTACCCTCCAAAAGGCGCTTCAGGAGCCTTCAGACCAAAACCAGCAGGTTTAGGAACAGCTTCTTCCCCACAGCTGTTTCCCTACTGAACTCTGTCCCCCGCTGAACCCTATATATGTATATATACACATACATACATACATACGTATACATATATATATATATATATATATATATATATATATATATATATATATATATATATATATATATATATATATATATATATGTATACGTATGTATGTATGTATGTGTATATATATATATATATATATATATATATATATATATATATACACATATATATATATATATATATATATATATATATATATATATATATGTGTATATATATATATATAAACACATCTGTATATTTGTCCATACTACACCTGTATATTTGCCCTTTAATATAGAACATCTGTGTATTTTGCCCATACTTCATCTGTATATTTACTGTATATTAATGCTAATTTATCCCCACCTCTTACACTGCTAATTTATTTATTCCCACCTGTTACATTGCCCTTATCTGTACATAACTGGTCATTTAACTTACATAACTGCACATACTGTATATATTGCACTTGCTGCTCTTGCACTTCTGATTGGATGCTAAACTGCATTTTGTTACCTTGTATTTATACATGTGTAATGACAATAAAGTTGAATCTAATCTAATCTAATATATCAACATTTTCTGAACATTTTGTTCAGACCTGACCATCACACTCATATGTACTTGTTGAACATCCCATTCCATATTTACTCACCCCTTGCTGTTATAATAACCTACACTCTTCTGGGAAAGCTTTTCACTAGATTTTGGAGCGTGGGGATTTGTGCTCATTCAAGACCAAGATCAAGATCATTAGTGAGGTCAGGCACTGATGTTGGGTGAGGAAGCCTGGGGTGCAGTCAGCATTCCAGTTCAACCCAAAGGTGTTCAGTGGGGTTGATGTCAGGGCTCTGTGCAGCACAGTTCAAGTTCTTCTACTCTAAACTTGGCAAATCATGTCTTCATGGATCTCACTTTGTGCACAGGAGCATTGTCATCCTGGAACAGTCCATGTAGAACCCTACAACAGAGTGCTTTCCTCCAAGTAGAACAATTTTATGAAGTGGAGAACACTTCATTATGCAAGGAACCCTGAAGGAACTGGGTTGTCTAATAGCATTGTATAAATGCCCTCCAAGGACTGCACAATCTTAAAGCCTGCACGTAGGTGGTGGCAGACTCCAAATAGCCTCCAAATCTAGAACATGTCCTAGTGCATAAACTGTTTTGATAGATTATACTATATCAACAGCATCAACACCCTTGATTAGTTTCAAACAACAGTAAACTCAATGGGACCACCAATCTAGAACTCTAGAACACCAATCTAGAACTCTACCCTAAAACAAAGTGTTTCCCTATTAGAGAGGGTTCCGAGTACAACCCTATCGTGAAGCTAATGATACAAGGAATTATTTAGGAGCCACTATCTTCTAAAAGCATGGAAATAAATAGCCAGAAAAAGATTCATTTTGCCTAAAGAATTATTTAACATTCACATTAACGATCCTGAGCATGTTTTTTACGTGTTTGCGTGGGTTTCCACCAGGTTGTCCAGTTTCTTCCCACCTCCCAATATATCAGTAAATGGATTGGCTAAGATAAATTGCCCTAAGTGTAAATGAGTGTATGAATATATGTGTGTGTGTGTGTGGATGGTGCCCCAAGATGGACTGGCATCCCATCCGGTGTGTATTCCTGTGCTACCCTCAGTGTTCCTGGGATAGAGATGGATCCACTCTGACCCTGACAAGGATAAAGCTGTTACTGAAAGCGAGTGTGTGAGTGTAGCATTTGTCCTCCTCCTCTTCCTCCTCCTCCTCCTCCTCCTCCTCCTCCTCCTCATCATCATCATCATCATCATCATCATCAAAATTAATTGACATTTTTATATCACAGATTAACAGGTCTTGTACTTTTGTATGTTATAGTGAAATCCTATAAATCAGTTTCAGTTTAAACAGCTTGGACATTTCTATTTCTAGAATATTCTTTTATCTCAATTTAGGGGTGTTTTCCCTCCACAGTTATGTGAGTGAGTGCTTTTCATTTTCATTCAAGTCAAGTCATGTCAAGCCAAGTCATGTCAAGTCAAGTCACCTTTATTTATGTAACACATTTAAAAGACAAGTGTCGGCCAAAGTACTGTACACTATCTTCAGCTAAATCCAAACAGCAATGAAATAAAATATAAATGAAATGAAATAAAAATCAACAAAATCATTAAAAGACAAACCAGTAGCCTAATACTACAGACCTTAAATAGATTCAAATGCCTGGGAGAATGAATACATTTTAGGGACAGTTTCAAACTGAAAGGCGTCGCTTGATGTCACTCTGCAACCTTGACGGCTATCTTTAATGTAATGTTTTACGCTGATTAGTGGACAAAGGACGTGTCCCTGGCCGGCTATGGGAGTTAATCAGGCAGAACGGCCTATGCTAATGGACTTTTGGAGAGCGCACGGTTGGTGAACAGTGAGCTCGATTGTTCTCTCGGTGTTTCACAGGCCTCACGCACAGCTGCACCACCGTCACTGCCCTGTGACGCTCCATTTCACACTCGCCCAAAGAAGCCTAGCCTAGCTGTCCGCCCACCCCTGTCCCTCTCGCATTCATTAGCTGTTTTGGAGGCCTCTATTCTCCTGGGCCAGTATGGTCTCATGATTGCAAATGCGAAGGAATTCGCACAAGCCAACATATGTGGCTTGTGTGGGGAAGAGGGGGTGGGGTTTGGCTTTTCTTACAAAATATAATACAAGAATTCTTACTTGTTAAAATTTTGACAAATTTTGTGAGGTAGATTTTCCAAGGATGGTTTTTAGTATAAAAAATACAGACAAGCTACACTCTCAGAAAAAAAGTGCTATCATCAGGGGTGCTTTTACCTAGAAAGGTGCATCCAATTTACAGTACCTTTATAGCTTTATTCTAAAAGTTAATTATGGTCCAAATATGTACCATATATCTTTTAAAAAGGTACACTTTATCCATATTTCCAGGTGAAAGATACAAGGTACAAATATAAGAGTACCATCCCAGTGACAAGAAAAAGTATAGCTTAGTAAAGTCTATTTTTTTCTAAAAGTGTATAATATGTACTAAAATCCAAACTATCCAAATCTTAAGCACATTAGGCAATCATATTTATTTAGTGAAACCATTAGTGCTTTGAATTCCCTTGGTTTCAACCCAAAGAACCCAAACCATATTAATGATCAATCATGTTAATCATTTTAAATGTGCTGTATCTATTAATAGTCATTTTCCCTTATTTTCCATTTTATTTATACTGAAGTACAATTTCAGTTGACAATATTTCTTTAAAAATATTGAACTAATATATAAGAAGCACTTTAGTGTAAACTCAGTCAGCTCATTCAAATAAATTACAGATAAACTACATCCATAGTAGCATGGTTGACAGAAATCATGCAGTATAGTAAAATAAGGAACTCTCTCACTGACCCCTATCATACAACCAACAAAAGTCAGTAAACTTCTGCTTGCTAAAATGTTATGCCGAAGATTTGATTTAGGCCACAGGTTCACAACCCTGGTCCTGGAGTACCCCATGTCCTACATACTGCTCTAACCCTCAGTAAGGGCTGTTAATTACCTGATTAATTACATCAGGTATGTTAAGCAGGGAAAGTAGTAAAATGTGCAGGACAGGAAGTTCTCCAGGACCAGGGGCTGGGAACCTGTTCTTTAGGCAAAGACACAGGAGCTGTCCAGGTGCTGAAATCAAAGAGCGAGCTCACAGTGAAGACCACATAGTCTTGCAAATGCATCCAGTACTTCATGACTATAATGTATGCAACAGCAGTCATACACAAGAAAACACATGGTTTAATGTGGACATAAAATTGTATCACTGGAAAGCCAACAGGTGGTGAACATAACTATCCCTCTGGATTACAATACCATCTTTCTGACTATAAACGCTGGCGGTGGAACCGAAACCCCACTTCTAACTTGACTGCTGGCTCAAGCTGCTCAGATGGTTGCAAATAAGCCTCCATGATTAAACTGTCTATGTAATGTGGAACAGCTTGTAGAGAAAGGTGTGTGTGTACACAGGAAAGCAGTCCATACAGTCTGGTTACCCCATGCAGCAATTGAATAGTGCACAGTATTTCTGTTGACCTGCTCTGATTAAAGATATACTAACCATGAACTCCAAGGATTGCATTGCATGAGCACATTTGTAGGCTGTAATGCTACTCGTTTTTATTGATAATTGGGAAAGTTAGCTCTTTTACAGGATAGGTTTTGATGCATGTGGAAGAAAATTACTGAAATCTTCAGTATCCTGTCAGGGTCATGGTGAATCCCAAGCCTATTCCGGCAACACTGGGAGCAAGGTGGGGACACACCCTGGACGAGACGCCAAGTTGCTTCAAGTTTCACAAACAAACCAATATACAGAAACATTTATGAGATGCATGTGTTGAATTAGGTATGACAAGGTCTCATGAAATGGTTGAGTAACTGCCATCGCTCAGCTTCCCCCAAGTGTGTATGTGTGTGTGTTTGTGTTTGTGTGTGTATACATGTGTCTCCAAATCCTCTCTCAGGTTTGTGTGCTCATACGTATTTAGCAGTATGCAAATCCTAGACAGGGATTTGCTTAACCAGGGAACCATGCATGTTAGCGATACCCTGTCTCAAGATACGCACACACAAACACAAGCGCGCACACACTCCCACCACTCTGATCCACTTTTACACTGATTATTACACCGTCCACACTGCAGAAATGCTAAACTGGTTTACCAGTTTGGAAGCACAGATCCAGGATTAAAACACAGCAAAAGAAAGATATTTTAAACTTCCTATTGTAGTTCCATAATCTGACTGCATGCACACACACACACAATCAGAAATAAAGCCAGGCCGCTTAAGTTTGATCTAATTCAGTTCACTTTATGTGTCTTGTTGAAGAAAATGTTCTTCTCTTAAGTTCTTGAGCAAATAATGAAATGTATATTGGCAAAGCAAATGGTTGTAGTAAGAAAAAAATAAGAGCCATTAGGTTGGGAATTGGACAATCATTCCTAGAAACAGATCTATTAAGGTCAACTAGATACAATATGAAACTGTCCGTGTTTCATACTGTATAGTTGTCAGATAGTTAAAGTGAAGGCCACAGGATGCAGTACACTTTTCTCTACAAAAGAAATAGCACAAGAGCATGTGAAACAATGTGCAGTTTTATGTCAGCAGTAAGATTATTGGTCTACGGTGAAGTGAAAATGCAAAACAGCTCCTATGAGGACTTACCCATTCTGTTTTGAGTTAATGCTCTTGTGTTTTCTGATTTATTGTTGGGTTTCCAAATTCAACTTTGCTGCAGTGTTTTTGGCCTTGCTGTCTTGTTTTTGGTTTTGCAGGTCGTGTTTTTGGTTTGCTGTTAAGTTTCTTGTTTGTTAATGTGTTTTGCAACTGTACAGGCCCTTAAATTCCCAGACTTACATTCCTCACTCTCATAACTAGACACATTTTCAATCAATTTCTGTAAAAATACTGAATAATTAATAGTAATTACCGAATTATATGCTTTAAGATGAAGAACTGGTTGGCACCCTGTGAACCCCGCTGAATAATAAACCAGCAGTTATAATTTCAAAATGTCTAAACATTTTTGGTTTAACTTGAACCAGCCAACCAGATTTAATCAAGGCTCTAGAACAAGCAGCAGTCACAGCCAGTGTGAAGTATATGGCTTGGTATTTTTTTATTGCATCAATACTATAGACAGGATTAGCTGGAAGTGCTGCTGTTTTTATTTCCCCTACTAGTCAGATGTGATGAAAAACTGTGAGAGGAGAAGAGTGGAGAAGAAGGGAGAGGTTATAACAGGTTGTATAAACATGACTGGAGCTGAAGGGGAAAGCAGATCTAAACTGTAATTATCTCTGGGGAAGGGAGCTTTGTCTCCATCACCTCCGACTGTGAACAAACTGTCACTGTGGCTCCACATTTACTTACCTGATCCACCACGCACACATTTTCTATTTATAACACATTCTTCACCCCTTCTTTCTGTTTCACACTTTCTCTCTTTTTACGCCTTTTCTCTCTCTCTTTCTCTCAAAAGGCAAGTAGGTGGTGTGAATGAGTTGCTATTATTATTTATGCCTATAAATAGACATCTCTTGGGTTTCTGCTTTTTTCCCTCCTCAGGGCCGTCACAACAGAACCCAGCTAATAGGAACTTCAGTACTTATTTGAGGAGTAAAGCTACCACTCAGTTGTTCTGAAATTGTAGAGAGGCTGTACAGGTCACGGTTTGCCACCACTCCAGGGTCATGGCTAAAGGCCTTGAGCCCTTTGATACCCACATCTCCCCTGGTATTTTGTTTCAGCCCAGAGCAAAACAATGAACTTGACAGACAGCCAAATTTGGCTGGTTAGTGGCTGGTTCCAGTTACTGCCCTATTATGCCATGTGAATAGACATCAGGTAACAGAATCTGAGGAGAGGCGATGGAGCTCCAGGCCGGCCGCTTTGTCCAGTCCCAGCCTTGATTACCTGTAGGTAATCGCTGTGGCTCAGTTAGCAGCCACTTTATTCTCTCAAAGAAATAATTATCCGATCAACCCGCCACTACTTGGGGGGCAATAGGGCACTGAACTAGATTAGCTACAACTTCATGCTGAAATGCTAATGTCTGTACAGTAAATTGAAGATATTTCAGTCAAGTTAAACAACTTTTTAATTTTACATGATGTTAAATTTACATGCATTCATTTATAACCCACATTTGAATAAAGTACTTCATCTCATTATCAGGTTTTACTGTCAGACCTAAACAGGGAGCCTATACTGATTCTCTAATTCTAATATTTCTCTAAAAATTTGTTTTATACCATTTAAATTTTCTATGTAGCGCCTATAACTAAATGTTTAACTGTCAGAATGTGTTCCAAGAAGAACCATGTTAGGAAACTAAGAACTCTTAACTATCCATTGAACCGTCCTTCAGGCATTTTTTAAGAGTGCAGTTTCCTAGAAACCAAGCATTTAAGTTGTTGTGGAGTGAATGAGACTTTAAAGGCCCTTTATACATGATTTCAGAAAGAAGTATTTTGTATTTTGTTTTGTTTTAAATCTGATAAAATCACCCGTGTCACTGATGGATTTAACTCTTCAGTCTACATCTTTTTTTTTTTCTCAAAACCCACCATTTTTGGAGTAGTTTGATAATTAGAAATCCTGGGTATTATACATGATTCAACTAAAGCCTTGAACAAGTTATATACATGTCCAGCCATTTAACTTTTTTAAAATTTATTTAAAATATAAATACAAACACCCAGAAAATCTGCCAATTTACATTACAGTTTGCATTTCTAATTTGCACATAAATACAAAGTGGATATTAAAGACATACAGTCCCCTCCAAAACCACTGGAATGACAAGGCCAAGTCATTTGTTTGTGCTGTACACCGAAGACATTTGATGTTGAGATCAGAAGATGGATATGAGACGAGAGTTTAGGATTTCAGCTATTAATTCCTGGTATTTACATCTAGATGTGTTAAACAACATAAAACATAGAACCTTTTGTATCAGACCAGCCAATTTTTAGGTGAGCAAATGTATAGGAACAGAAAAGTCTTGAAGTAAATTAAAATAAATAACACTTATTATTTGGTTGCATAGAGTATCCCTTGCTTGCAATAACTGCATCAAGCCTGCGACTCATTGATATCACCAAATTGTTGGTTGCTTCTTTGTGATGCTTTTCCAGGCTTTTACAGCAGCCTCTTTCAGTTAATGGTAGTTTTGAGGGGTTTCTCTCTTCAGTCTCCTTGACTTCTTTTCTCCACACTTTGGCCTTTCCATCACTTTGGTAGAGGTTAATCTTGTTTACAGAACTTTTGTGGCTCATCTCTGTATTTCTTTGCGAATTCCAATCTGGCTTTCTGCTTCTTTCTGCTGATAAGTAATTTGCATCTTGTGGTATAGCCTCTATATTTCTGCTCTCGAAGTAATCTTCGAACAGTGGTTTGTGATACCTTCACCCCTGCCCTGTGGAGGTTGTTGGTGATGTCACTGACTCTTGTTTTTGGGTTTTTATTCCCAGCTCTCACAATGTTTCTGTCATCAGCCGTAGGTGTTTTCCTTGGCCGACCCATTCGTTCTCTGTTGCTCAGTACACCAGTGCTTTCTTTCTTTTTCAGTACATTCCAAATTGTTGTATTGACTATGTCCAATGTATGTGTAATGCCTCTGATTGATTTTCCATCTTTTCTCAGCTTCCAAATGGGTTGCTTTTCTCCCATAGACAGCTCTTTGATCTTCATTTTGGCTAAACCCTATTAACAACAAATACAGCCTTCACAGGTGAAACTGAAGGCTAAAACCAAGAGTAGACCTTCAGAGTTCAGAGCTATTTATTGTTTAAACAATCAATGTAACATGACACACCTGGGTAACAAGAAACACCTGTCAGTCACATTCTAATATTTTTGCTCACCTAAAAATTGGGTTGTGCGATACACAATGTGCTATGTTCTATGTTGTTTAACACATCTACATATGAATACCAGGAAATAAAAGCTGAAATTCTAAACTCTCTTGTTATATTCATCTTTTTATCTCAAACACAAATGTCTTCAGTCTACAGCAAAAAAAAAACAAGTGAATTGGCCTTGCTGTTCCAATAGTTTTGGAGGGGACTGTATGACAAAAATTAACAAACCATCAAGCCATGCAAAAATAGAGAGAGAGAGAGAGAGAGAGAGAGAGAGAGAGAGAGAGAGAAACATTGTGTAATCCATCTTAAAAAATAGTACCTATAAAAACATTAGCTTTGGGTATACATTATATTATTTGAGTGATTTAAGATGTACCAGCTTTAAATACATTAGCAATACATACATTAGCAATAACGTAATTTGGTCATGGCAATCAGCCTGAAAAAGAGAAAAAGTCCACTTTTAGTCCATGGCCACAGCAGCTCTGGAGTGTTTGTGCAGTTTTATTTGACCCCTGCAGTCCTGCCGTCTCCTGCTTAGCTTGCAGTGCGAGCAGAGCAACAATGGTGCCCTGCGGTTCTGCTCCGGCCTCCGCCTTCTCCTGCGCTTTATTCAGTGCCCCCGGGCCACCAAGAGCAGGCCAAAGGGACCACTAAGTGACAAGGGGAGAGTGAGTGAGTGACATTTCGACAAAAAAAAAAAAATGAAAAGAAAAGAAAAATTGTTCTGATCTTTGTTTTTGCCATCGACCTGAGTCACCATGGAGAAGGCAAGCATAGTGTGCAGCTAGAGGACAGCACATGTGCATGTGCATGTGCATGTGTGTGTGCGACTTTCACAGATATTTATTTTCTGAGCCTCTTCAATGTAAACGTGAACAGGCATTTTGTTTACATGTCAGTGCACATGAGGCCAATATTCTCCAGTGATATATTGGCTTGTACATCACTCTGGCTAGTATATAGTATTTATAAAGATCAACAGGTCAATAATGCAGGTATTCAAGAGAGTCATGTTGGAGGGCATGTCATGGGGCGTCCAAAAAAAAAAAATCATGGTACTATAAATAGAAAAGCATGAATTAGCAGTGGATCTGGAATGGATTCTTATTTTTTTAGTTTAGTTATTTATTCTGTGAGGTGTTCTTGCCTCGCAGCCAGAAGGATTTTAAATTTAAAAAGCAGCATTCAATCCCAGTGTGCAGGCAGTCGAGAAGGCATTTTAGACCACTGATCTCCAGCCTTCATTCCTACTTGACTGCAAAAGCATTGCCATCTCACCACACTTCACCCTCAGCCCCCAAGTTCTGTTTGATCATATAATTAAAGCCAGCAGGCCTATGAAAGTGCACTTTTTCTTCACCGATCAAAATCAACTTTACCTCTTTACTGTGAATATTTGCTGTTGTGTGGTCAGTTATTTTAGTCTACATTTCATTTAAAAGTTATTTCATTTCCACGGTTCATATTTTGAATGGTGAAATGGGTTTTTGTAGCTTTGTACGATTTCTGATGGTGAGACATTACACTTTTTTGAATTCAGCTTGACTTCAGGCAGAGCTGGGAAGTGTTGGGATGTTTCAGATAATACAACTCCCTAAATATTTATATAGTTTTCAAAATACTAATGGCAAAGGATGACCAAACCCCAAAGCCCATCTATGCTTAGTTACTGCTGCAATATTGGTCAGGCTGCTGAAAATTGGAGGTTGTATTAGTCATCACTTAGGTAGCTACTACAAGTCACAATCCTTTAAACTGACTTATGTCAGTTTTAAGGGGAAAAGTAGAAGTGTAAATGTGTGTGTTCAATGTATTGTATGATGTCGCCCTAAATTAAACAAACAGAAGGAAGGAAAAGAAAAACTACTTGATAGGGTCACATATCAAAGCCCATTTCTGGCAAGTAGAAAAGAAACAAAAAAAAATACATATTTTTACTTTATTTTTGACAGAATCAGTATGCCAAAATGTTTATTTATCTCAAAAGTCTGATTCACTATCTCAAATTGTTTACTTATTATCTCATAAGTAAAAGTTTTGAGATAAGTCAAAAGTTTGAGAAGTTATCTCAAAATTTCACAATTTCATAATTTCAAGATATGTCAAACTTTTGAGATAAGTATAAAAAAGATACATTCACAAAAGGCAAAAAATCTAAATAAGTCAAAACCTATATCATAATAAGTCACAATTTTGAAATAACAAGTCAGAATTTTGAGATGATAAAGAAATTTTTTTAGATAAGTCAAAACTTTGGGAAAACAACTCAGAATTTTGACTTATGTAATAAGTTTCGAGGTAAGTCAGAATTTTGGCATACTGTACATCAAAACTTTACGATAATAAGTCTAACTGTTTTAGATAATGTGTAAATTTTGAGATAATAAATCTGAATTTTGAGATAAGTCTACTATTGAGATAAGTCAAAATTTCGACATAATGCTGCTGCCAAAAATAAAGAAAAATACGCATTTTTTCTTTTCTACCTAATTAAATGGGCCCTCACAGTTGCTGCATATTTACATTAACACATGTTTCAAGTGAACACATATGTGAATGGTCCAGCAAAGACTAGCTAGCTAACTTTTCTATATTCCAACTAACGTTAGCTACTTTTGGTTTTTCAATACTGAGACTTATTCCAGCAGCATTTCTGTATACATGCCTTATTATTTAGTTCCAACAGATGAATTTAGATAGTTTCAGCAGATGAAATTACTCACCTTTGAGCAGAATGTTTTGTGTTATAATAAAGTATCTGTGTTTAGCTGATGCAGGAGTCACATGTTTAGTTTAAATTTGAGCAAAATGTCCCCACAAGGTCAAAACTGTCAGATATGCCTATCCTATCCTTGTGGACACAACTACATACCCAACCACACACCCACCCAACAACACACCCACACAACAACACACCCAACAACACACCTGACCACACACCCTCACACCTACACACAACACACCCAACCACATACCAAACACACCCACACAACAACACACCCAACAACACACCGGACCACACACCCTCACACCTACACACAACACACCCAACCACACACCAAACAGCACACCCACACAACAACACACACAACAACACACCCAACAACACACCCAATAACACACCCAATAACACAACCAACCACACACCCAACAACACACCTACACAACAACACACCCAACCACACACCCTCACACCTACACACAACACACCAAACAACACACCTACACACAACACACACAACCACACACCAAACAACACACACACACAACAACAGACACAACAACACACCCACACAACAACACACCCAACCACACACCCTCACACCTACACACAACACACCCAACCACACACTAAACAACACACCCACACAACAACACACCCAACAACACACCCGACCACACACCTTCACACCTACACACAACACACCCAACCACACACCAAACAACACACCCACACAACAACACACCCAACCACACACCCTCACACCTACACACAACACACCCAACCACACACCAAACAACACACCCAGCAACACACACAAACAACAACACACCCAACTACACACCCCTCCCAACACAACACACACACACACACACACACACAAATATATACACACACCACCACCACCAACAACAACAACAACAACAACAACAACAACAACAATAATAATAATTTAAATTGTGCCTTTCTCACACCCAATGTCACATTACAATTACAAACAATCAAACATTTGTTCAGTGGCGTAGCTGCTCATAGTCCCACTGAAGACCTACACAGGTATGTCCCACACAACCTGTACAGCTGCAATGCCAGCAGGCAACACCACTCAGAACACCATGCCATGGATCTACAAAGTGAGCACAGACACATCGGTGCACAGAGCTCTGAGCAGTCCCGAGACCAGTCACAATGATCATACAAACTCTCCACCATCGACAAGAGCAGCAGGCACACTGCTCCATAGTGAGTGGGCGGACACACCATGCATGGTGGATCAAGGTCTGTGGAGACCCGCCTCACAAGATTGGGTCTGGAGCTCCAGAGGACATAATGACAAACACAGCAAAACATTAAAACAGAAAACAAACATCAAACATAAACAGCAATGCACACAAACACAAGAAAAAAAGGAGAAAAAAGAAAAAGCTCTCTCACACACACAGACACAGACACACACATACACACCTACTCCCGCAAACACTATCTACTAGAGCTCATGTTGTGTCTGCCAACATTGAGGAGGTGTATGTACAGGGGTGCACAGTGAGATGAGGTTAATGAACAGAGCTCAGTGATTCTCTCTCTCTCTCTCTCTCTCTCTCTCTCTCTCCTTCACTCTCACTCAATCCGCTGCCTTTTCTCTGTCCTGTCCCAATTCTTGGCTCCTCTCCATGTTGTGGGATTCTGGAAGTTTGGCTGGCACTGAGACAATTTCTCAGGGCTTGCTGCACAGGGGAAGCTGTGTTCAGCTTTGTGTGAGACTCAGTGACCCCTGAGAGAGAGAGAGAGAGAGAGAGAGAGAGAGAGAGAGAGAGAGAGAGAGAGAGAGAGAGAGAGAGAGAGAGAGAGAGATCTTAAAACTCAAGACATTATCAGCATACCGTTACATGTAATGTTTAGGTTTTACATCATTCAGACTTGCACCTTTCCAGCAGTATTGCACTAGGATTCACACAGTCACACTTGCTATGAACTTCCAAATTTAGCAAAATGGCCTTTTTTTACTCTTGAGTTTGCATTTTCTGCATGGAGTCTCCTGGTGATTTGCCCATAAATTACCACATCGCTTCCTGTACTGATTGTACTTCACATCTGATGAATAATTTCATCCTCAATCCATCACAAATCACCAACAGCTCCTTTATTTCTGAAACAATTAGCTTCCAGACACTTCTCCTGTTTTTCTCCTTCACTGACTCTAGGCATTTCCTCTTGTAGTTAAATCAGTCATCTCAAAATTCCTCGTAGAATAGTGCTTCGTAGAATAAATAGTCATCAAGACATCAACCTTTTGCCTGGTAAAATCGCAGCTTCTGTTCTAACATGAGTTCTCCAGATAATTTCACAGGAATCATAAAGGTCTCATCTTGCTCAGCTGTTGCATCAGTCTTTCTTTGCGTCAAACATAAACGTGCATATGTGAAGTTAGCTGCGTGTTGACTCGAGAATCACTAACACCCTGAAATCATTTTCCCTTTCAGTATCCACCCTGAATGACTTGCATATTGATTTTTATAATTAATGTGATATTCACTAATATCCAAGATTTATTTTGTAATGAAATTCGAAGTCAACTTTTTTCATATACACGTTGATCGATTTTTACTTTGGTTAACGGTTTCCTACATTACCCACAATGCCATTTGTGTGCCCACTGATAACGGCGCCAACAGGATTTAATCTCTCTACAGAGAGTGATGCAGCAGTGCTTTAATCCTTTAGTCTGTCCAGCTCTCTCATCTCCTCACCTGCATACTCGGCTCAAATAGAGTCCAACTGTCATGCTAACACTACCATAAACACCACCGTACTTGTCATCTTGCAGTGATCACATGCAGTTGAGGTCATAAGTTTACATACGCCTTGCAGAATCTGCTAAATGTGGGATCATAAAAAAAAATTGCACTTTGTGTTTTATTTAGTCCAGCGTTTGCTGCCTTCACTACGTCTGTGATGGATTTCTCATTCGTATGACATTGAACGTCACTGAAAAATCTTATGTTTGAAATTGTTAAAAAAAAAAAAAAAAAATTAATAGTTCTCCTGTTAAAGTCCATTGTAACTGCATTAACAATGTGCAGGCCAACCGACTCTAACTTTAACTCACAGGATTAAAAAAAAAATACAGCATCAACCAACAAACAAGCACAAATATTGCAATATAAACAATTAGTTTTAGAGTTTTATGTTATCATTTGGATGTCTAGAGACCTGTCTAGATATCTAGATATGTAAAGATCCATCAGTGTTTTTTTTTTTCTCAAGAGGTATGTAAGGAGAAAAGAAACAGCATCTCTGCAGTATAATACACTGGAAGGAAGTTGAATCCTGTTGTTCTAGGAATTTCACCAATGCATTGTTGTACATGCCTTTTGAATAAAATCTCTCTCTCTCTCTCTATCTCTCTCTCTCTCTTTCTCTTTCTCCTTCCTATTACTTACACCAATGTTGATCTTAAAGCAGTCAGGAAGAGCCAAGACAGTGAAAAGTGCGAGAAAAGAATCCAGTAGCCATCTTAGATGACACATTCTTTTCAGCCACATCCTGACTGTAAGGGAAGCTGTCACCACATACACCACGCACACTTCCTGATGTCAGTTACCTCAGGCTGGGGCAGCTCATACTTCAGTAGAAACCTGTCACATCCACCGCAGGGCTTTGATAAAGCATCATCTTTTTGTTCAAAGTGCATAAACTCATTTATCTAATGAACAGGCCCATCTCAAACTGCTGTCTGAGCTCTCCTGGTTCGGTGAGATCAAACACAAGCTTTGAAGTTCTTCAGGGTTTCAATTGATTTGATTAATGTGTCACATGCATTTGGATAAAAACCGGAAGAATTCATCACCACAGCGATGGACGTTCTGGCTTCATAAAGACATTATTAGAGATGTCACCAAACATAAATACATTCTTCAAAATGAACAGGTAATGTGTTTAAAACTGATAAATACTTATATGAGCAGGAGGGCCTGTCTGTGTATCAGTAAACGCCACCTTCATTAACATGGATATGTGGCACTGAGTGACGCTTTTACAGCATCCAGTTATTCATCTGACATTACTTTATTTTTGGAACCAACTAAATTTGTTCAAAATTATATATTAAAAAAAGTAACTGTGTGAGAGTAAAACTAAAAGAAAGAAAGAAAGAAAGGAAGGAAGACAGAAAGAAAGGGAGGGAGGGAGGGAGAAAGAAAGAAAGAAAGGAAGAAAGATAGATAGATAGATAGATAGATAGATAGATAGATAGATAGATAGATAGATAGATAGATAGATAGATAGATAGAAAGAAAGAAAGAAAGAAAGACATTGATAGAAGGAAGAAAGGAATAGATAGATAGATAGATAGATAGATAGATAGATAGATAGATAGATAGAAAGAAAGAAAGAAAGAAAGAAAGAAAGAAAGAAAGAAAGAAAGAAAGAAAGAAAGAAAGAAAGAAAGAAAGGACAGAAGGGAGGAAGGAAGGAAGGAATAGATAGATAGATAAAAAGAAAGGAAGAAAGAAAGGAAGGAAGGAAGGAACAGATAGAGAGATAGATAGATAGAGAGGTAGATAGATAGATAGATAGATAGATAGATAGATAGATAGAAAGAAAGAAAGAAAGAAAGACATTGATAGAAGGAAGAAAGGAATAGATAGATAGATAGATAGATAGATAGATAGATAGATAGATAGATAGATAGATAGATAGAAAGAAAGAAAGAAAGAAAGAGAGGAGGGAAGGAAGAAAGAGAGGAGGGAAGGAAGAAAGAAAGAAAGAAAGACATAGATAGAAGGAAGGTAGGAAGGAAGGAAGGAAGGAATAGATAGATAGATAGAAAGAAAGAAAGACAGGGAAAATCAGTGGAATGCGTATACACAGCTGGCTATTCCACTTTAACACACACACACACACACACACACACACACACACACACACACACACACACACACACACACACACACACACACACACACACACACACACTGTCCTTACCCTCTGTCCATCTGAATTTTCCATCTTCCTCCATTTCTTAAAAAAAAAAAGTCAGAAAAGGTGAACAAGCAATTGTTATTACTACACTCTCCCCCCTGCTGCCAAATCAGCAATCAGCGCCCTAAATAGCCCCATCCTCTTCCACCACTGCCCCATTTTCCATCTCTTAACCTGGTCGCTCCCCAGGCCGAGCTTTTAGTGTGTCAGACAGTGTGTGCAGGGAGCGAGGCTGTAATGGGGTGCGCTCAGCAGGGGTGAGACGGCTATCGGGATGGAGCAACTGCCTAAAACTGCAACTGCCAGAATATGTAGAGAGAAGAAAGGAGCTCTGAGGGATGGAGGACGTACCACAGCTGGCGGAGCGGGAGCATTAGGGTGCATCCGGAAAAATGATTCCTTTCTTGCATCTTCATCTTGACTCACTTATTGCTCTTGCTTTGTAAAAATTTATAGTTACTTGTTTGTGGCTCTCTCTCTCTCTCTCTCTCTCTCTCTCTCTCTCTCTCTCTCTTTCCACTTTAGCCTGATGTTTTTTTTTGGTCTTGGTCTTTGGTCATGTTTATGAGTGAGATGAGGACCTCTCTCTGTGTTCCAGTTATATGACATTAAAACAACACTTCGTAATTCTAGCAAGTGAAATACAATTGCAGTTATCCTTTTCCTTGAGGCACCACTTCTCCTCTGTTGAAACTTCATGCCTCTTGAGTTGCTGTTTAAGAAAAAGCGATACAGCTTAGCAGTTCTGCTTGGGGGTGGAGCTAATTTCTGGGCCAGAAAATTTTAAGCAGAAGGTACTCTGAGTCCATTGGGACTAAAACATTTTTTTCAAGGTGTTTTCAGAAACTTTACAAACTGAACATTTAACCTATCCAAAATTCTACTGTTGAAAAAAAAAGCATTTATTACAGAAAAAAAAAATCAAAATAGCTCTTTCTATGTTTCTCTATCCAACAGGTTCACGTGGACCTTGGTTAGATCTCCAGCAGAATTTGTGAACCCAAAGGACAACACTTCAGAAAAAACGAGTAACTGATACGTTCCCAAAAACTATACATATTTTTTCCTTTTGCTTAGAATTTCTTTTTGCTGTTTCTAGATCTCAGATCCATCTACAGCTGTCCTTTAAGTTCATCTACAACCTACTGGGCTGAAACCAATTTCCTCTCATGTAAAGCCAATCGAATAGATGGCTATTGTAGATGGATTAAAAAGCTAAAATGGTTTAGTTAAAATACTCCCAAATCCATGAATGTGCCGCACTGATTTCAAATTGGGTTTGTAGTGAAGGCATACTGCCCCCTTTTGAGTTGAGACGCTTTTTGGACTTAAAACGACCAAAATGATGTGAGATACTAATCAACTCAAAATGCTTACTTCAAGTTATTTTTGCTAAAGGTGGTTCTACATGCTACTGAAGTATCAGGGTGTACTTATTTTTTCCCATCCGGTTTCTGAATGCTGGTTTACTTTTTCGGGGGGAAATGGTTTGGTCTTCTGTTTGTTTATAGAAGTTGGTGAGGATCACACAATTGTTATTTAGGACCTTATAAATAAAAACATAGAAATGAAGAAAGGTGTACTATCTTTTCCCATTACTGTATGTGTATGTGTGTGTGTGCATACCTGGCTTTACCTGCTCAGCTACCCCACAGTCCTGGAGGTCAGCCAAGTCTCATCAATTATCCGTAAGCCAATCCTGCGCGTGAGTGGGAGGGTCTGAGGATCATGTTCTGCTTAATTGGGCTTCCATGCATCGATGTGGCACCAATCAACATTCAGCTCCTCTGAGGCCTGAACTTCAGACGTCTCATATTCAACTGCTGATTGGACAGATAAAACTGACGAGGAGCCACAGCTAGTAAACAGGATGTGGGAGAGCTTTGCTGTTACGAGGATGATTAAATTTGCTCTTGGATTAAGCTTCCTCGTTGTAGCTTGTATTTACACATTTATTTTCAACCACTCATTTAGTCTCATTTAAGACTAGAAAGTCCACACACATTGGCATGACAAGCAAATAAACAAACAAACAAACAAATAATGAATAGAATAAATAAATAAATAGTTCACATCCTATTCATGTCTGTATTTGTATTCATTTAGAATGCATAATCATAATGTTTTCATATGTACAGTATCTCACAAAAGTGAGTACACCCCTCACATTTTTGTAAATATTTTATTATATCTTTTAATGGGACAACACTGAAGAAATGACACTTTGCTACAGTGTAAAGTAGTGAGTGTACAGCTTGTATAACAGTGTAAATTTGCTGTCCCCTCAAAATAACTCAACACACAGCCATTAATGTCTAAACCGCTGGCAACAAAAGTGAGTACACCCCTAAGTGAAAATGTCTAAATTGGGCCCAATTAGGCATTTTCCCTCCCCGGTGTCATGTGACTCGTTAGTGTTACATGAGGGTCTCAGGTGTGTTTCGTTAGTGTCACATTAAGGTCTCAGGTGTGAATGGGGAGCAGATGTGTTAAGTTTGGTGTTATCGCTCTCACACTCTCTCATACTAGTCAGTGGAAGTTCAACATGGCACCTCATGGCAAAGAACTCTCTGAGGATCTGAAAAAAAGAATTGTTGCTCTACATAAAGATGACCTAGGCTATAAGAAGACCCTGAAACTGAGCTGCAGCACGGTGGCCAAGACCATACAGCGGTTTAACAGGGCAGGTTCCACTCAGAACAGGCCTCGCCATGGTCGACTAAAGAAGTTGAGTGCACGTGCTCAGCATCATATCCAGAGGTTGGCTTTGCAGAATAGACGTACGAGTGCTGCCAGCATTACTGCAGAGGTTGAAGGGGTGGGGGGTCAGCCTGTCAGTGCTCAGACCATACGCCGC